>JAQQSV010009024.1:0-13625 GCA_028646515.1 Pseudochirops corinnae | reverse complement strand
ATATATAAATATATATAAAATAGAGGAGGCTTCTTGATTGGCTAAGAGTAAGCCTGGCAATACAGAATGGAAAAATGAACTCCATCTTAAGTAATCCCAAAACTGACAAAGGTATTCTGATATGGAAGATGACATTCTCTTCTGGACCATCGAGGAACTTGAAACAGTGACATGAGTCTCCTGGTCTACAAGGGATTATAGGCTAAGCAAGGTCTGAGAAATTATAGCTAAACAGAATGATTTAGGGAGTTTTAGTGTCACTTTAGACTAGGTCATCTAGACTAACCCTATTTTACAGATAAGAAACTAAGGCTGAGAAAGGTTAGTTCTTCACCTTTAATCACTTTACCTTGAGTTACTATTGTATAATCTCTTTGTAATAAATATGCTGAAAATATATTGGGGAAGGACTGAAAGGAAAGAAAAGAGTGTCATAACCAGGTAACCAACTGTAGTGGTAGTAAAAAAGAAAGGGGAAACGTCATTAGGGTTTAGGTACTGCAGATCTCTGAACCCTGGGAACCAGCAGCAACCTTAGCTGGAGACTAAGACCCAGAGGTTGAGATTTAAAAAGCATAGTATATATAGAAAGCATCGAAACCATAAATTCTGAAAGATAGGGTCTGAAGAGGAGCTGGAATCCCCTCAAAAGACCCAAGACTCACAATAAGATACTGCTTTACAAACTACAATAGGAAGGACTTCAGAGAAAGAGATCAATGATATTGGAGTGTTGAATGGGGACTGACTTCCTCTAACACTGTGCCTGGTGCATAGTAGGTGCTTAATCAATGCCTGTCACTTAGATTTCTGGGAGGGAGGAGGAAAGGAGAAGGCAGAGAAAGAGCCAGACAGGCTACGACAGAGAATGACCCACCGAGTTTCAGAGTCCTGAGAAGTTAACTAACCCTCTAGGGTCCCTTTCAACATGAGCATTAACAAAGATCCAGAGACAGGAATGAGAACAGCTTGGGCAGGAGGGCAGGGCAGGGAAAGGACTGGCCTGGCACAAGCAGAGTGTCTGTCCACAGTGCAGAACACTGAGAGAAGTTTGGATAAGCAGGGGAAGGTAAAATGGGGCAGACTCTGAAAGTCAGGTAAGAATTTGCACTGATCTCCATCTATGAGCACGTTCCCTGGGTTCTAAATTCTAAGCTCTCCTTCAAGTCAGCTGTTTAGACATGTCCCTGAGTAAGACATATGACCTTTGTGGGTGGGTGGCAAGCCGCAGTGTCTTCCTCATCTGCAAAATGGTGGATGGGGTGGACCACTATAGTCTCTTCCAGTTCTGTTTTATATTTTAAGGTCCTCTTTAGCTCTAAAATTACTAGGATCGCAAATTCAGGGCAAGCAGGGGTCTTCAAAGTCATCTGGTCCAATTGAAGCCCAGAGAGGCTGAGTAACTAGCCTCAAGTCACCCAGATAGTAAGAAGGAGAGACAGAATTCAAACTCACATCTTCTAACTCTGGTTAATGTCTAAGTCTAGAGCTCTTTTCAATACACCACAAAGCTTCCTAGACACTATGATTTAATGCAAATCCTTGAGAGCAGAATAACATGATAAATGTAGCACCTTTGCTTTACGATTTGTATCCATGCACAAAAATCACTTTCATACTTCATGAGGGGGCCAGGACATCCAGCCTACTGCTGTGACCCTATAAAAAAGGGAGCTAAGTTCCCAGCTCCCAAACAAAAGCTCCTAATCTGCACAGTAATAGGGTTATTAATGGAAGGCTACATGGTAACAGCACCAGCTCCTGCTGTGGCCAGGAAGCCAAGGCTGTCCGAGTACAGAGTGGAGCACTGCAATGCTACGAGGAACACTTGTTCACTCCTGGAGCACTACTATTCTCTGCCCTAATGTGCTTTTATTAACTTGACAGGCAAGAGTGGTCCCATAATTCACATAGCCCAGTGGCTGGCAAGCCCCCAGACTCATTTCAAATAACACCTGCTGTGCCGCACTTTACAGCTCTGAAAGGTTTTCAGAATGATCTCATTTTATCTTCATTCTTCAAAGCTGGTAGATATCCTAAGCCCCATTTTACAGAAGAGGAACCAAGGTCCAAGGAGGTCAGTGCTTTGTCCCCGTTCATACAGCAAGTGGACAGAATGGCAAAGACCACACACACCCGAGGCCTCTTTTCCTTTTCTTTTTAACCATCACTATGGAGTTTATTCTGTATTAATACTGTTTACTCTACAGCAGGGTCACAGGGGTCGCCTAAGACCATCGGAAAACACATATTTCTGATGGTCTTAGGACCCGAGACAATGCTCCTCCATCCGTTCCAGGCTGGTCTGCCACATGCAGATATGCCCACACATGAGTATTAAAGGGTTGTGGCATTAGGAAGGTTGAGAACCAGTGTTCTACAGGAACATAAATTGTCCATTTTGTTTTTTGTACATTTATGCATCTTTTTTTAAAAACTTATTTTATTTTTAATTCACTGTACCCAGCCCAGGCCTCTTTTTCTTCCACTCTACTGGGTTTGCCCACCTCTTGTCCCATGGTATGTAGTAAGGTTGCTGCCCTAACCCAAGCACAGGCAGCACAGGTGAGGAAGACATCTTTTCCTCTTCTACTTCACCGGCTGCTCCCAGTAAAGGCTAAGAGCTAGCACAAGGCACGCAAGCATATGGAGAGAAATCCTCCCTGACATCTGACCATTCACAAGGCCAGGGACCTCTGGAAATGATTTCTTGTATCTAGAGCTTCTGTTGGGGTGAAGATGATGGCCAGAGTGAGAGGGGTAGCAACTCTAAGGTCTATTCCTGAACCCCGGCACTGGCAGGTACTGCCTATGTAACCTGGGGCAAGTTAAGTCTCCAGACTTTAGCTTATTTACTGAAGAGATTGGTTGCGATGACCTCCGAGGTCCTTTTTTCACCATCCACTTCAACATGAGCTTCCAGCTCTAAATCTTTGACCCTCAGCAATCACCTGCACCCTGCTAGGATCAGGAAAATGCCAACTCTCTCTTCTTCAGAGGATGGGGCTTTTGACAGTCACCTACATTTTATAATCTGGGAGGTGCTGCCTCTACTCCAAAACTGCTCCCTCCCAGCACAACCTTGTTATGAGTTTCATAAATATCACCAATAGATACTAGTTCTGTAGGGTTAGTAAGGCTTTGTCTACCACCTGTGCTCTCCTTTTAAAATGTTAAAAAGTCCTAGGCAATGTGTGTGTGTGTGTGTGTGCACGCGCATGTGTATGCGTGCATGCTTCTACATTAAGAGATTATCAGTTTATCAGTCATTTACATCTTAGGG
Organism: Pseudochirops corinnae; assembly: GCA_028646515.1. NCBI lineage: Eukaryota > Metazoa > Chordata > Mammalia > Diprotodontia > Pseudocheiridae > Pseudochirops > Pseudochirops corinnae. The sequence continues at coordinate 10,342 of JAQQSV010009024.1, read as the reverse complement.
TAACTTTCAATGAAGGGATGAGCTCTGGACTGTAACTCAGGAGACCTAGTACTTCACTGATAGTTTGTATATCATGTTCCCTTACTACGATACCATTTCCTCACTTGCAAAACAAGAAGCCTGTCATGGAAGATTTATGGGAGGGTGTGGACAAAGGGAACAGGACAAGACAGGAGATATGCACTAAGATCTGCATTGCTGAATTCAGGCAGCAGTCACACCTTACTGAAATACTTAAGAAATATACATGAAGAGAGAGGAAAACATATAGATCAACATCAAGACACATGGCAAAGCCTGCGATAAGGCTTACCAGTCCCAAAGGCACTAGATTATGTCTATCCAACAAGTATTGTCATTGACTTTCTAACTGAAGTACCAAAAGAATGCGAATGACAAAAAATAAAAATAAAACGAGGGGACTACAGCTCTACAGCCACTCTAGAGGCTTGGTTTGAAAGCTAAAAAGTACTGAGCCAATAGCTGATAATGACGACCAACACAACAAGGGTGGAGTACAATTTCTGTGCCTTAGAAGCAAATGCTCTGATCATTCATTCCTGAGCTGTCTGGACTCCAAACCTGACCAGTTAACATGATGCAGTGCCCCATGCCAGGATCAATGAGGGGAGAGTGACCTCTAGTGGCCACATTCACACTGAGGAAACCTGAAAAAGGGCCTGGCCTCCTGTTTTAAGAGAATGAAAGAAATCTTTGGAGCACCTGTTGCTTATTTTACAGATGGCGAAACTAAGGTCTAGAGAAGGACGTGGGAGCAATGGTCCGATTTCACTGAGGCTAAGCTCCCCAAGGAGTGCTAATGAGTTAGTGGAATAACGAACTGGAACCCAGAACCCCATGAGATCTTGGTCCTATTGCTCTTGGCCCTCTCCTCCACTGTGGCCCTTAAGCTCTATGAGGTGCACTAATACAAACAGAAAAAAACAGTGACTGGAAAAGACCTCTTTAAAAGTCCTTTCCAACACAAAGAATGGATGAGAAGGGACTGACTGTACAACTCTTACCATTAGACTTGTCCAACAAAAGAAGGGGCTGAATTTGGGAAGAATTAAGGTCTCCTCTAAAGTCTTGCAGGTGCCCATCAGTGATGGTGCAGAAAGATTCCTGCTCCAAGTAGGGTTTGAGTAAGATGGCCACTGAGGTCCCTTCCAGCTCAGGGGTTCTATGACTCTATTCACGAGTCCAGTGAGCATTTATGTTTTCATCTAAACTCCTCAAAGAATGAATCTATTTGTACCTTTGTAGCTCTTCCCAGGACATGGTAGAATCCAGCAGTGAGAATGGTTGGCCTGCAGTCAGGAGTCCCTCCTAAGGGGACATGCCTGTCACAGGCAACAACTGTTGTCATTCTGACATCCCAGGGTGAAGTCCCTAGGATCTACCACTTCAGGTGCTGTCACTTCACATCAAGCTCAGCAACCAGAGCCAGGACTTGAGGCAAAACCGCAACAATGAGTTTAGTAAACAGAGGATTATTTACCCAACTACCTTGAACCCCAAAACCAAAAAAGGTGGCCAGAGTGCCCTGAGGTGAGAGGCAGTCATCATAATGAACAAACAAAGATTTCGGGGAAAAGTCACATGGCACTAGACGGGGGTACTGTGCAATTGTTAATACTTACATGTCTTCACAGGAAATGTACGACTAGGATCTGGGGTTGACAACCTACAGGATGACAAGATCCGCACTTTTCTATAGTGCTTTCGGGCTTACAAAGTGCTTTATTCACAATAACGTTGAAAGGCAGGTTGCACGAGTGTGATCATCCCTAGTCACACTCATCCTAGATGAGGAAACTGGGGCAAAGAGAAGGTTAGGGACTTGCTTGAGATAACACAGCTAGTAAACAAATGTTCTTCCTACTGTACCACACTGCCTCCATCCTACCTGTCTGGCATCAATACAGCGACGGATAGTTATTTTGTTGTTGTTAAGTCATTTTTCAGTGACTCTATTTGGGGTTTTCTTGTCAAAGATAAAGAAGTGGTTTGCCATTTCCTTATCTAGCTCATTTTACCAATAAGGAAACTGAGGCAAACAGGGTTAAGTGACTTGGCCCAGGGTCACAGTGCTAGTAAGTGTCTGAGTCCAGATTTGAACTCATGAAGATGAATCTTTCTGGTTCCACTTCCAGTGCTCTATCCACTGTACCACCCAGCTGCCCCAACATACAGCTATAGAGGCCTCTCCTTCAAGCCATAGAACTTTTGTGCTCAAAATCCTCAACAGCTCCCTATTACCTTCTAAGGAAAGTACAAACTCCTTTCCCTGGTATTCAGGGCCCTCTAAAATTTGATGTTACCCTACCTTTCCAGCCTTAATTTGTAATGTTCCTGTCCACATGCTACATTCCAGTTAAACTGGACTACTTATAATATTCTATACAACACATTATACCTATCCACCTCTGTGACTGCTTACAGTATTTTCTTTATCTAGAATTACTTCTCCTTCCTGTTCAACTTTGACCCAAGGCAATCAAATTCCTACTCATCTTTTAAAGCCCAACTCAAATGCCCCTTCCCTGGAAGCCTTACCTGATACAGTTAACAATAATCTTTCCCTCCAGAAGACCCAAATGGCCCTTTGTTTATACCTGTTTTATGTAAGTAATGCAACTATAATCTAAAATCATGAACATGTATCATCCCTAGATTAGATGATAAGCTCTGTGAGGGAAAGGAATGTACCTTTTCCAAGCTTTTCAGTACAATACTCTGTGCACAGCATTCAATTAATACATTTTCACTGAATTAGGAGGTAGGGAGTACAAGTATTATGAGGAAAATCCAGCCCAGAGCATTAAAGCACCTTTTCCACAGTCAATAAACAACAGATCAGGGACTTGAACCCAGATCTTCTGAGTGTGGTTCAGTGTTCCTTCTACTCCATTGTTGCGCTGTTCCGTCATTTCAATTGTGTCTGACTCTTCATGACCCCATTTGGGGTTTTCCTGGCAAAGATACTGGGGTGGTTTGCCATTTCCTTCTCCAGTTCATTTTACAGATGAGGAAACTGAGGGAAAGAGGGTTAAGTGACTACTCGCCACAAAGTTAGTATATGTCAGAGGACCATATTTGAACTGAGGTCTTCCTGATCCCAGGCTGGGGCACTCTCTCTACAGCACCACCTAGCTGCCCCTGATACTGCCTAATCATTGGTGCTCTCTAGCCCTGCCAACCACGGGCCTTTCTTTTTTCTCTCTGTCTTTTGATGCCTCTGACCTCCTGTCTTTCTTTTCCGTTCTGCCTTTGCTAAGGGAGCTAGTGGCATCTTCTAACATTGTTTATTCCTGCTGGGGGCCTCAGGACTAAAGAGGCTGCTGCTGCCTGGTCTAAATGTAACACATTATTAAAGCACAAATTATTTCATATGAAGTACACACACACACACGCTCAAACACCTCCCCCACCCCACCTCCCAGAGCGATACAGAATTATGAGTCAACCAACAGGCTGCTGCTTTGCTGCTTCACTGAGCCCAGACCCTGGGAACCTGGACTGTTACTGTGGAAACCACAGCCAAGTTTTCTGAAACCTGCTCAGGCAGGTGACATATTTTAGCTGTCAGAACAGCATTTCAGTTACCAGCTCCCTTCAGCTCACCTAGCCTGGGGCGAGATTCAGGTACCATCCTCCTTGCCCACTCCTAGCCTGCCCCACTGGCTGCTTTGATAAGATACAGGGCACATTAAGGGCATCAAACGGGAAAAGGTTAGAAAAGATTAGTGTTTGCTGAGAAGGCATGGAAAGAGGGAAGACGAAAGGACGGGGTAAGAAAAAAAAAGAAGGGTAGAAAAGGGGCCTGGAGGGAAATCTTGCCTTTATTCTGCCTCCACCCTGAGACTCCTCCTTAGGACCCTTGCAGAGAAACACAAATATGGCAGGATAACCAAATAACAAAATGTCAAAGCTGGAAGGGAGCTTAGAAACCACAGAGCTCAATCCCTCCCTCTCTCACCACTTTATCAGACCAAAGAGAAGTAACTTATTCAAGGTTGTATTGCTCATTAGAGGAGGAGTCAGGAGCCCAGGGCATTTTACACTCTTTATATCTCCAGATATGGAGACCCAGGGCCTGGAATGCACATCTGTTTTCTCATCCAAATGTGCCCTCTGGGACACTTTCCAGCTCAGCAATACCCTGAATATCACTTCTGCTCCTCAGGATATGACATGAAGTGGGTACCGAGTACTGAGGTAGGAGCCAGGAGACCTATCTGTATAACCCTGGGCAAATCACTTCTATTTCTTGGAGCCTCAGTTTCCCCATCTATAAAAGAGGGTGCTAATACTTATCTCCTAGGGAAATATTCTTATTAGCTTGCCTATTCCCATGAATTTATATCCAACATACACAGTTCTTGAATGTTAGTCTCAACTAAAGATAACTTTCTTTTCAAAGATTCTCTCAGCCCTGGAACACTCATAGGCTTTAGAACATGAGAGTTTGGTCCTAACTAAATGCTACCAAATCATCACTAACCAGGTATGTTTATACTCCAACTAAGGCAGTGAAAAGTCTAATAGAAACTCCTAGAAGGTAAGGATTGTTTCCTTTTGTCTTCTAGTATCTACCACAGGGACTTACAAATAGTAAATGCTCACACTCTCTCTCCTGAACTAAATCAGAGTGAAATTACAGGAGGAAAAAAATTTAAGTAGCAGGTCATGCCTTAGAAGGGAGAAAGATGTGTCTCTTTTTTCAGGATCATACAATGAGTAAGTGTCCAAGGCTGCATTTGAACTTGGGTCCTCCTGATTCCAGGTGTAGTGCTCTATCCACTGAGCCATCTAGCTGCCCCAAAAGAAAACAAGAATGCCACTGAAATCAAAACATTTCAAAAGTGAAATTTTTCACCTTTGTGCATAAAAAATGAAAGGGAAGGCAACTTCTTCCAACAAGATGAACCTCTTCTCATTCCATCTGGCTGTTTCTTCGGTTAGGCTCCAGAAGACTGGGTTTCCAGAAAGCTTAGAAAATTGAGCCTTCTCCACTCTGTTTCAAAAGTCCTGGACACAGATATTCCTCCAAGGATCTTGTAAATGCTTAAGTGCTGCCCTGCTCACACCTACTAGCCCTGCACTCGCCACTCTCAATCAAGTTGGGGGGAGGGGAGAGAGATTTGGTTTCTGAACAGTTTCCCCAGCCAAGAAATGAAAGGATAGTCTCTCATTTAGCTCTGGAGTATTTGGAGGAAGGTGTGGAGGGATGAGAGGGAAGGGGAGAGAAAGAGAATAGAACAGTTTCCTGCAGACAAATAAGATGTCACAAGGGATGGGGGCGGAAAGGAAAAGAACAAGCCTTCACATAGCATCTACTATGTGCCTGGCACTGGGCCGAGCACTTGACAAATACAATCTCACTGGATCCTCACCACAACGCTGAGAATTAAGTGCTGCTATTATCTATTTTATAGTTAAGGAAACTGGCAAACAGGTGAAACGACTTGCCTGAGGTCACACAACTACCAAGTATCTGAGGCTGGATCTGAACTCAGGAGCCCAGCGTTCTGTGCATTCTGGTGACATCTGGCAGCCTCAGATGTTAAACACACCTTCCCCAGCCCTCTTAGGACTTCATACACCCAGGGGGATGAGCCCATGAATGCAGAACCAGGGCCTCTAGGCCTCCTCCTCTGCAGCTCCGTTATTTCTTTGCCCTAATTCTCTTTTCGGCAGTCTATATGTTTGAAAAGAACCCTGCACTAGGAGCCTGAAACTCTGATCCTCTGACTGGCTCTGCCACTGGGTCTTTGGGCAAAAATATCTCCCCTACGGGGCAACTAGGTGGTGCAGTGAATAGAGCACTGGCCTTGGAGTCAGGAGGACCTGAGTTCAAATCTGTCCTCAGACACTTAACTCTTACTAGCTGTATGACCTTGGGCAAGTCACTTAACCCCAATTGCCCTGCCTTTCCCCCTCCAAAAAGACAACCCCTCCCCCAAAAAACCCTCCTCCTCTGAGTTTCAGTTTCCTCATCTGTGAAATGAAGGCATTGGACCAGATGATTCTCAAGGTCCCTGCTAGCTCTAAAAGTCTAAAACAGTGGTTCTCTGATGGTCTTAGGTGACCCCTGTGACCCCTGTGAAAGGGTCATTCGACCCCTTGCAGCCCACAGGTTGAGAGCCGCTGGTCTAAAAGGACACTCAAGGACTTCCACAATGTGGTGCCTCCCTAAGTCTTCAGTCTTATCTCAACTACTGGGGGCCAGAGGACTGTCTGTGGCTGCCACACCAGAAGATGAGAGCACAACTAGGTAACTCCCAGAGGCCAAGTTCCAGTCTACATCCTCACCTCCAAATCCTGGTGACAGCCATGGCTCCACACTGCTAAGGAGCACACAATAGGTGCTCACTAAACATCTGTCCGATTATCAGGGCACATTTGTTACCTTTCTACCCTTTCCTCTCCTCAGCTGTGCCAGAATCATATCAGCCTTCAGGGAAGGTTATGGAGAAGGGAGAGGGCACTATGATGGTATACTTAAGAGAATCCCAGAGAATCAACTAAAAAACTACTTGAAATAATTAACAACTTTAGCAAAGTTACAGGATATAAAATAAACCTACATAAATCATCAGCATTTCTAGATATTTCCACAAAGTCCAGAAGCAAGAGATAGAAAAATTCCACTTAAAATAACTGTAGGCAATATAAAATACTCGGGTGTCTACCTGCCAAGACAAACCCAAGAACTATATGAATGAGATTATAAAACACTTTTCACACAAAGTGAGATCTAGACAATTGTGAAAATATCAATTGCTCATAGGTAGGCTGAGCTAATAGAATAAAAATGACAATTCTACCTAAATTAATTTACTTATTCAGTGCCATATCAAACTACCAAAAATTATTTTATAGAGCTAGAAAAATCAATAATGAAATTCATCTGGAAGAACAAAAGGTCCAGAATATCAAGGGAATTAATGAAAAGAAATGTTAGGGAAAGTGGCCTAGCCATACCAGATCTTAAATTGTATTATAAAGTAGCAATCATCAAAATTACTTGGTACCAACTAAGAAACAGGGTGGTGGATCAGGAATGCAAGACATAATAGTCAATGGCTATAGTAATTTACTATTTGATAATCCAAAGACTCCAGTTTCTGGGATAAGAACTCACTATTTAACAAAAACTTCTGGGAAAACTGGAAAATAGTATGGCAGAAACTAGGCACAGACCAACATCTTACACCTTATACCAAGATAAAGTCAAAATGGTGTACATGCTTTAGATATAAAGGCTGATATTTAAGCAAACTAAGAGAGCAAGGAATAGTTTATATGTCAGATCTATGGAGAAGGGAAGGATTTACGACAAACAAGAGATAGAGAATATCATGAAATGCAAAGTGGATGATTTTGATTACATCAAATTAAAAAGTTTTTGCACAAAGCCAATGCAATCAAGATTAGAAGGGAAACAGAAAGCTAGGAACAATTTTTATAATCAGTACCTCTGATAAAGGCCTCATTTCTAAAATATATAGAGAATTGAGTCAAATTTGCATCCAGACCGCCATAGTTCTCTCTCTGGATGTGAACAGCATTTTCCATCATAAGTCTTTTAGAAATAGTTTAGATCATTGTATTGCTAAGAAGAGCTAAGTTTATCATAGTTGATCATTGCACAGTGTCACTATTACAATGTTCTTTTGGTTCTGTTCACTTCACTCAGCATTGGTCGTGCATTTAAGTCATTCCCATGTTTTTTTGAAATAGGTCTGCTCACCATTTCTTTTTTGAGGGTTTGGGGGTTTTTTTGCCTTTTTGGAGGAGGGAAGGCAGGGAAATTGGGGTTAAGTGACTTGCCCAAGGTCACGCAGCTGGTAAGTGTTAAGTGTCTGAGGCTGGATTTGAACTCAGGTCCTCCTGACTCCAGGGCTGGTGCTCTATTCACTGTGCCACCTAGCTGCCCCCCTTTTATCTTTTTTGTTTTCTTTCTCATGGTTTTTCCCTTTTTTTTCTGATTCTTCTTTTACAACATGACTAATGTGTAAATATGATTAATATGTATTCAGATTTTATGGGAAAGAGGGAGGGAGAAAAATTTGGTACTCAATATCTTATAAAAGTGAATGTTTAAAACTATCTTTACATGTAATTGGAAAAAATAATATACTATTATTAAATAAATAAAATTAAATTAAAATTAAAAAAGGGAGGGCACTAGGGGAAAACTCATTGGGATATTCACCCCCTACTGGACCAGCTTGATAAGTGGAAAGACCAGCAGGAAGGCTCTTATCAGAGCTATCCCTAGGTCCCTAATGACAAGGGACTGGATTCCTGGGTTCTTGGCTCTGAGGACTCTCCTCACTCCTGCTACATCTAGGCTGTGAAATGTCAAAGGACACATCAAACTTAGCCTACGTCACTAGATGCCCATCCCATCCCTTTGCCAACCTGAATACCAGTCCACAGGCACAGATCCCAGAAATTCCTTCAACCATGTAGCCCACTAACCTTGCAAGATGTGCCCAGGAGAACACCATCAGAGCTCCAGGTCACGCTCTGAACCTGGTCACTGTGGGTGTCCAGCTCTAGGAAGAAGTAGAAAAAAATTTTAAGAAGGAGTCTACATTTGGCAGATATCCAACCACTAGAAGAAAATTTGGAGTAGATGGGGGTTCTTCAAGAGATTCAAAGCACCCTGGGGCTCTTACAGATGCCACTGGCAGCAGCTGGGGCCTTCTAGAGAAGCAGTCATGATACTGTGGAAAGGGTAATGAACTGGAAGTCAGCAAACATGGGAATGGGGTCAGAAACCATCATTTATTAGCTGTGTAACTTTGGTCAAGTCATTTTATCTCTTTAAGCCTCAGTTTCCTCATCTGTATAATGGAAATATTAAGCTATAAAGCGCTATTGAAACACGCACATATATCCCCACCCTAGAAATCTTTCTCTTTAGAAGAGAAAAAACAGGTGTTGGCTGCAGCTGTACCTGTGTTTCCTGAATCACCCCTTTTATCATAAAACTCTCTTGCTCAAAAAACCTTAAGTGTAAATCTTCAAACCTCCTCAAATCTAACTTAGTTTGTCATTCAATTGTCTATAATCTGGTCCCATCCTTACCAACCTAAGTCAATTAAATATTTGTTTAGCATCAATGTGCCAAACATACTATTCCATAAATTGACCCTCTATCCTCATTAGGCCTCTATCCCACTGTCTCTGGAATAGGTCCCACTAATTCCCGATTCCCAGGTCTTTTACCCCTTTCCTTTTTTGGAAGCTCAGCACTCACCTCTCTACCTATCCAAATCCTAGTTATCCCACCTCCTTCCTGGTGGTCCCTCCAGCCCATCCCTCCTCTTCAGGCAGCCCCTTCCACTTCCAGGCAGACATTAAGCCTCAGTTTGCTTCTCTGCTCTTCCACTCTATGGTCTGGGACAAAGTGAACAAATCGACTCTAACCTCCCTACAACAGCCCTGACACTTCATCACAACTACTGTGTACTGTTTTAACTGTTTGCTATGACCAGTTGTAATGCCATGCACCAGCAGATTCCCAAAAGAATGCTACTGTGAACAGCCTTTAAGGTTTGGATTACACAGTATAGTGAACACTCTGTTTATTCCATTACAAATCAAGGCAAACATTCACAATATATCACAATATAATATTCACAACATCACATCTTGTCACAGAAAATCACAATATGGTGTTCATAACAGCTTAACATTAGAATGGCCACACAGTTTTCATTACAGTGGCCACAATATTTAGAACAAAGAACAAAAGAATAATCATCTGGTTTCCCTAAGGGGGAAACCCTCCTTACTTAATCATTCAGTCAATTCACAATACAATAATCAAACTTCCACTCATGGGGCAAATCAATACCTAATCATTCAATCAATTCACAATACAATAATCAAACTTCCACTCACAGGGCAACCATTAACTTAATCAGTCACTAATCTAGATTCCTGATTACTATCTTTAATCACAAGTACAGTCATTAGAAAAACCACACAAACCCTCCACCCCTTGGTGTCCAGCAAACCTCAATTTCATCCAAGGGGAGTCCTTTTCTTCATCTTGACTCTGGGTGGTCTCTCTGATTCCCTGGATCCCCTTCCATGGTCCCAGCTCCCTCCTGAATCCACTAAACAGTCACTTGGATTCAGAAGCAGACAGCTCCCAGGTCCTTGTCCAGTCCTCAGAGGCAGACAGCTCCCGGTTCCTTTTCCAGTCCTCAGGGCAGTCCCTGGCACACACTGAAGTTCACAGGGTCCAGCACATCTCAAACCCTTCATCACTTCTCTTGCCTGGAACTCAAGGATCAGCTAGGCCACGAACAAACAA
>JAQQSV010009023.1:0-13625 GCA_028646515.1 Pseudochirops corinnae | reverse complement strand
TTTTTTTTTAAGTCAGCTCATTTGTCAATTCATTCCTATCATTTATCTCTCAGGCTTCAGGAGATCTGGGTTTGAATACTAGTTCTGATTTAATTTATGTGACTATGGCCAATATCCTTGAGATTCAGTTTTCTCATCTGTAAACTACCAAAGGACACATTAAGGATTCTGATGCTAATATCTATCTCACAGGTTTTTAGGGAAAACCATATGAAAAACCTAAAAGGACTTGTAAGTTAATATTATTGTTTAACTTGGCTAATTGAATATTTGAAGAATATTTTAAATTTTGTGAATGCTAAGTACCATTTAAATATAAAACATTAATTCATAGTATTATTATTATCATTATTATTTTCTATTGATATATTATAAGCATGTAACAAAAAGTTTCCTAAATTATACATTTCGATGTCTTCAATAGGAGAGAAACACAAAGTAATTCTAATTGTTGCAAAACAACAAAAAAGTGATGTAGCACTCCCCAGATAGTAACTTCCTAAAAATATTTCTCCGCAGAAAAAGCAAATAGTTCAGTATTCAGCTATTACAACCAGCACAATGAATCCCATTACTGAATAAATCATTAATGTTTATCGTTATCCTTGATAATCTGTCTTTGTTAAGCTATCATTAGTAATTAAGGATGGCATTTTACTTTTAATGACTGTTTCCATTTCAATCTCTCTGTGCAACAGAACCTTTTAATTTTCCCTAATGACTCAAAGCCTCATTGCCTATTTCCATATTTATCAGATTAGCAAACACACAAACAAATATAATTAAAAGAAACAGAAAACCACTGAGTTAAATAAATGTTTCACACTGCAAAAGGAAAAAAAAAACTTTTATATTAAGGATTATAATTTGGAAACACTTTCTGCATTTGTCTAATAGGGTTCATTTTCTTTAGCTGTATTTTTAAAGAGCATCAGTAATTCACTTTGTATAAACATTTGATGCTACTGTGAATTTAGGTTGAAAATGTATAACAGTTAAAGGAAAATCATGCCCTTTTTACTTGATAATTCTAATCCATTTGGGAGATAGTAATGTGAATGTGGAGACAAAGTCTGGCAATAGTTCCTGAAAGTGTTACAGCCACATGTATTAAAGACCCAGAAAAGAAAATTTCTGTCACTAATGGCTATGAAAATGTCAGATGGTTCACCATTAGAAACTTATATGATTTTATCAGTGGAAATGACATTAAAGAAGAAGCTTTATCATCAGTCCTGCTTCCATATCCTAAGGAATATTGGGCCTTTCTTGTTGATTGGCAACTTTAACCTTCCACATATTTTATGCATTCCATTAGACTCTAAGTCTCTTGATAACAAGGACACTCTTTACTATTTGTATCTCCAGAGCTTAGTATAGTGTTTTGAACAAAATAAATGTTTAATGATTTATTCATTCATATCATAAAAAGTCAGTTCTGGCTTTAAATCTATGATACTATGTTTGAAATGACATCTAGGCAGTCTGTGAGTTTCCTCTTGTTTGTTGTATATTTTGTTTTTTGCTCGTTTTAACATTATTCTATTTCTTTAAAAAATAATGTACTCCTGTGGTATGTTGATAAGGAGAGAGCTAATAAATGGATAAGAGATTGGAGGATTCAGAACAAGTAATTTGAAGCCATATGATATGATATGATATGATATATGACATTATATGATATGGTACAATATAATATGATATAATGTAATATGACATAATTAATTTTATAGATGATAGATAGATAGCAAGATGACAGATAAAAAGATGATAGATAGAATATTGAAGATTAGTTCTTTGAACCTTAAAAATTTGGGGATTGGTGGCAGGGGAGCTAACTTCAAGAGGTGGCTATTGGAGCAAGAACCGAGATATCTTAGAGTAAGACAAAGCAGAGCTAATGATCCTATCCAAAAGGGTATCAAGGAGGCAAACCTTAACCTTGACACAAAGCCCTTATTCAAGAAATAAATCTGGAGAAATCGGTAAATAAAGAAAAAACTAGCATTGTCAGAAATTTTATTAACTACAGTTCCTCTTGCTAAAAAAGGACACAATAATTCCCTTGCAATGGTCAGCTGAGACCCAGGGGAAAAAAAAAAAGAACTTTCCACCAGGACTACATTAATAGCTAGAAGAAATGAAGCAAATGATTTTTAAAAAAAACAAAGATAAAAGCTCCTGATGAAACAACTGGGAGGAAAATAAATAACTTAGAAAAGAAAGAAAATTATAAACCCAATCCAGTAACGTTTTCCTGGAAAATTAGAATAAGGAAAACACAAATCAATGATTCCATGATGTAGCAGGAAATATTAGGAGAAAGTCAAAAGATTTTTTTTTAATTGAGTAAAATGTAAGCTACCTTACAACCAGAGCAGCTGATCCATCTCATGTGCCCAAGAGAAACAGTTGGAGAGTCACTGAACTCATTGAAAACAATCATCTCTAGAAAAAAAAAAAGCCTAGGCTCCCTGTATTCAAAAAATTATACATGAAACCTACTCAGATCTATTAGAACCATTGAGAAAATGAAATTATAAAGAATCCAATGATCACCTGAAAGATATCCTGAAACAAAAATTTCCAATGATATTACAGTCATAACCTAGACTCTAGAGCTTCGATGACCACCCCCCCCCAAAGTATTTCAGGTGTCCAGAAAGAAGCTATTCATGTGCCAAAGGAAAACATAGTAATTAGCCTCCTATTTATTCTTTCCTTGAATATCTTCCTTCTCCTATCCATCTTATATCAAACTTTTGAAATATCTCAGTTAAAATACAAAATTCCAATGACTATGGACTCCAGGATTAATTGCTGTTTCATATTTACCTCTAACTTTTCAGTCAAATAATTTCTATAAAATTAATCTGTATTCATATGCTTTTTAGTGTAATTGTTCATGTATGGTATGTAATTAATAAATATGCACATAGGATATACTTGATCATTCATATTTAATTTGCTTCTTTATTCACTGATTTATTCATTTACTCATTAATATATTATTTACTCATCAATTTATTCATTTACTTGCTTATTCATCCATTTATTAATTTATTTATCTTATTTATCAAGGAATGTGCAAAATTCAAAAAAAAAATCTAGAGAACACTGACTCAAAGGGAGGAAAAATGCATTTCCTATCAATAGAATTTGAGCTGGTGACTGATTTCCAAGTGTTCAACAACATTTTACAAATTCATGTGACTAATCATAGTGCTACAGTCCTTACTTATTCCAATGGATTGACAAAGATAAGTCACAAGGATCCCCTGAAATGAGCAAAAATTGAACTTTAAAAAATAAATTTGTCATATATTTCTCACAGAAAAGATGTAGTTCACATGCAAAACAAATTGATTTTTTTATTTTTTAAAAATAAACAGTTTCTTCTCTTTCCATATCTGCAAAATAAGATCTGTCTCGATCAAAATTGTCTAAAATGTAACCAGCAACACTCCCAGGTGGGTCTGAATCAGATTAAAATGCAATGGAGAACCATTGTTCAGTCATTGTTCACTCAGGTCTAACTCTTCATGACCGAATTTGGGGTTTTCTTGGCAGAGATACTGGAGTGATCTGTCATTTCTTTTTCCAACTCGTTTTATAGATGAAGAACTGAGGCAAACAGTGTTGAGTGACTTGCCCGGGGTTACACAGCTAGTAAATGTCTGATGTCAGATTTGAACACATGAAGATGAGTCTTCCTGACTCCAGGCCTAGTGCTCTATTCACTGCAACACCTAGTTACTTAACAAACAAAAAAATGAAACCTATAATAAAATATAGATAAGATTAATATGTGATGTTCTAAGTCAATATGTAAGTCTGTGTGGTTGAATGGTTCCTGTTTCTATGAGTTTGGCAAAAATTGGTTTAGATAATATTTTCTAGTCCAAAATTAAATGACTGTGATTTAACTTCTGTGGCCTCAGTATTATCCAGTATTCAAACTCTGTAACTGAGCTCATTATCTGCATCTAGATGAAAATTGCAAATAGAATTTTGTTTAGTTGAAGAATATTTGTAAGCACTTTTGGATTTGGATTTTCCTAAGCATTTAGTATCATATATATGTATATGTATATATGTATGTATGTATGCATATATATACGTATCTATGTATGTGTGTGCGTGTGTGTGTGTGTGTGTGTGTGTGTGTATGCTCTGTGTATTTATATTAAACAGAGAGTCAGTCACCAAAGATTTCTGATCAGAAGAGTGACATGGCCAGATCTATATACAGCAAAGATTATTCTGGCAGCATGATAACAGAGGAGGGGGAGAATAGAGGCAGAAGCAGATATAAATAATGAACGAGGTGATAGAGAGCCAGGAAAATGAGGACATTTAATAAGAACTGCTAGTCAATAGTGTCAAAAGAATCAAAGAAGATAAAGAGGATAAACATGAAAATAGATATTGGGCTCAGCAAATAGGAAGTCATTGGTGACTTTTGAGATAAGGTTTTAAACAGAGCAAAAGGAATATAAGATAAATTGCCAGAGGTTGAGAACACAATGAGTAATAAGGAAATTGAAGCACTGAGTGTAAACAACTTTTCCAAAAAGTTTAAAATTAAGAGGAGAGATGGGAAAGTAGATAGATTGGATAAATTAAAGGAAGCTCTTTTTCCCTGAATAAGTATTAAGAAATCCAGAACATATATCTAAGTAGATGAAAAGAAACCACAGGTTCAGTGGAAGGGTTCACTGTAAAACTCAATTAAGCAAACTAGAACACTATGCTTTTTGCTGCCCTTTCTTTGTTGTCATAATTGGAAAGGTGCAATTATTAAAGTTTCCATAGATACAACATTGCGCTAACATATTTGTGGGAATAGGAAGGCAAAATATTCTTCCACATTACTATCTTCTCAATTTGATATACTTATCTCTAAACAAAACTATTGACTTGATAATGTACTACTCAAAATTAACAAATATTTTATTGAAGGGCTTTGTCAAGATAAATAGTAAATCAATCAATTAGCAGTGAAATTGTCAGTAAATTTGGGATGCACAGAATATTAAAGCTAGAAACATGTTCATTTATTTAGTCTAAACCACTTTATATATATATATATATATATATATATATATATGTATGTACATACATACATACATACATACATACATATATATATGTACTTTCGACAACAAGACTACAATAGTCCATCATAGCAGAGTAATAGCACTTTTGACCAACATAACTAAAAACACATTAGTAGTTGAAAAGCTTTTAATGAAGATAAAGAGAGAAAAAAATTTTTCCTAATAAAACTGAATGCCAGTTAATGACATCAACTAAAGAGAACAAGCTACATATAACTCAGAGAAGAAACAAAGAGAAAATGTTCATTTACCCTCTGGGATTACATACTGGATAACAAACTATTGTAAAAATATACAGAGACTGATATATTGCTAAATTTAAGAGGACCAATAATATAATGCAAAGGAGAAAATAGAGGCATTCATGTACTAGATTGGCAAACCAAAGACCCCTGCTTCCGCTTTGAAAATAAGGGAAGTGTTGGTCTGGTCCAATGACAGAACTCTTTGGTCAGAGGTAGAAACAATGGACTTCCTATGAAATGGAAAGGCGGAGTAATGATTTGTAGATGGATAAAGGATAAGTCAGGAAGGATATATTCTTGGTAGAAAATAGAAACATCTTTGTATAATAGTTTCATTACTTAAAAAGATCCTTCTCTTTCTTTTATAATAATTGATCACTTTAATTTCAATGAAAAAAACCCTAAAAAATAATGAAAGTCTACAGGCTGCTTTGCACAGGTAGCTAACCTCTACTTATCTATCCATCCATCTATTGGTCCATCTCTCTGTCT
The DNA here is from genome assembly GCA_028646515.1 of Pseudochirops corinnae. NCBI lineage: Eukaryota > Metazoa > Chordata > Mammalia > Diprotodontia > Pseudocheiridae > Pseudochirops > Pseudochirops corinnae. Next base: position 7,768 of record JAQQSV010009023.1, on the reverse strand, counting down.
CATACTTGAATATCATCTTGCTAATACAAGCTGCTATTAGTATCTCATCAAAGCCATGGTTTCCAAATATTATCGGGTAGTTTCTCCTCCAAAGATAACTTGGAAAGAAAATATATGGGAGCACAAAGATATAATCAGAGTGATAAAGGACTTAGTAACTTGATGAATAGTGCAAGTAGAAGCATTGAGTTATATCTATAGCATATATATGTACACACACATATAACATCTATATATATATGTGCATATATAGCATATATGTGTGTGCACCTCTCTTCTTTCTCTCTCTCTCTATATGTATATATACATATATATATATATATATATATATATATATATATATTCATATGTGTATATGTGCTCTATTGTACTCTAATTTTGCCTTAAAAGCTCGGGCCAAACAGATTACATTTTTTTCTTAAAAAATAAATTCTTATTACAAGTAAAAAAAAGTCATAGCATATCTTAAATTTAATACAGCTTTCTTAACATAGTTTTTCACAAGCCTTAATGCTCAATGATCTGTTAAAATGTTAATTGCATCAACAATTCCACCAAAGATCCTACGGACATTTGTATAAGTTTATGAAAAAACATACCATTTCTTTATCTTTTCTTTCCATCACTTTTTCTTAAGTTTCATAGTATTTAAAATTTTCCTATATTTTCACTTTTTTAAGAACGTATGGTTCTAATGATCTTCAGATCTGTGCTTCTAATTCCTGGTATTTATGTATTCTATTTATCAAGTCTCTGAGTCCTTATAATTGATTACATCCTTCTGTTCCCATATATTTTCCTTTGAGTTATCTTTAGAGAATCAAAGAAACCACATGATATTATTTGGAAACTGTGGCTTTGATGAGATACTAATAGCAACTAAATATGGAATTAGCAAGAATTTTGCACTGTAGCTAAGTGTGGAATTTGGAAACGCTGTCAGATTGAAAGATACACAATTTCATAAAAAAATTGTAGAATGAAAAGTCTCTTTATAAAGTTTGAAAGGGACATATTTTAAAAATTGTGTGTTCAATTCCTTCATCATCCATGTGAAGAAACTAGGACTTAGAGGGATTGTGACTTAATCAAAGTCACACAGCAAGTGAATGTTGGCCCAATCTGAGTGTGAACCTAGTATGTTCCACCTCTAAGCCCCTATGTGCTTTTCACTGCATGACCTTTAGTGTGATAGTTGTCAGTGTGGCAGATGTTGTCAGTATCTTGGAGGATGACGCATTCTTATAATATAATGGTCTGAATTAAAATCAGTAAAATTCAATAGATCAAATAAATTAATAAATTCCCCAGATACAAAGTAAAGCAAATTTGTCTATGAAACTATATTGACAATAGCTAATATGAAGTTAAGGACAGATCCTAAACAAATAATGACTGGCTGATTTGATAATAGTATCAAACAGATAGATTTACCTAAATAAACACAAAATGAATGAATTGATAATATCATCTAGGTATTTGAAAGAAATAACAGGGCATAATCAATATGTTGCTTGGAGTCAGGAAGATCTGGGTTCAAGCTCTACTCTCTGGGTAAGTCACTTAATTTCTCTGAGTCTCAGTTTTTCACCAATAACATAGAGGTGACCTTATCTGCATTATGCTCCTTTAATGGGAATGGGAATTTGAAGATCTTCTCTGCCCCTTAATAGACCAAGAGGAGTTTGCTGAAGGGTGAAGCAAAGCCACAGGAAGCTGGGAGTCAGAGCTAATGAATGGGTGGGAGAGAGGGGATCTCAGGCAAGGAGAGAGAGAGGTTTATGAGTAAATATGGATCTTTTATTGGTTTGTGGGAAGGCTAAGGATAGTGTGGCTCTGTGTGTTGTTATAGCTTGTTAATGTCTTTACTATGATGGAATCAGCTTACTGGTTTGGGGATTTGGTTTTCTGTAGTCAAAATAAATGCTTCAGTTCTGTCCTCTATATGGAGAGGTTTTATATTTTGTGATCAAATGTCATGCAATATTTATAGTCACAATCTTTATTGTTATTGTGGGCACTGTAAATATTGCAGTGGCACTAGATCTGATTATAAGATTTTTTTTTTTTTGAAGCTCAATGAGATAACTGTGAGCTCCCTGAGGGCAGGGATTTTTTTTTTGGGGGGGGTGCTCCTTTTGTACTTCTGGTGTTTAGCACAGTGCCTGGCACATAGTAAGTCCTTAATAAATGTTTACTGATGGATGATTAAAACTTTCACCAACTTTAACATACTAGGTAAGTTACAGTTAATATTAAACAAATATGAGAAGGATCTGTGATTCAGTGTAGAAAATGCCTGTTGTGGGAACTCCCTCTAATAGTTGCAAACAATTTCTTTTTGTATGTAACTATGTGTGTTCGCATTGTCTCCTTGCCTAGACTGTAAGTTCCCCAAGGGCAGGTACTACTTCCTGTTTGTCTTTGTATCTCTATAGCGTAGTACAGGGCTTACTTAGTTCATGGCTGTTGTTGTTTTTGTTCAATCATGTCTGAGTCTTTGTGACCCCATGCACCATAACACACCAATACTGTCCAGGGGATTTTCTTAGCCAAGATACTGGAGTGGTTTGTCATTTTCTTATCCAATGGATTGAGGCAAACAGAGATAAGGTGACCTGCCCAGGGTCACACAGTCAGTAAGTGTCTGAGGCTAGATTTGAACTCAAGTCTTCAACTATAGACCCAGTGCTCTATCCCTGCAGCCACCTAACTGCCTCTTAATTCATGGTTGGCACTTAATAAATACTTGATACTTAATAGATGACTTTAAAGATCAAGAAAATTGCATGACATACATAAAAATTAAATGATTTGCCTAGGGTTTACAGCTAGAAAATCTTAAGAGGCCAGATTTTATACTGGTTATACTGACAGGTTTATACAGGTTATACTGACTCCAAGACTATCCATTCTACCCATCAAAACACTTTGTTTCTTAGTTATCATCCTAGGAATAAAATATTAAATAGTGATACATACTATATTAACAAAGATGGTACCATGCTATAGAAAAAGACACGATTATCATTCTTAAAGGCACCGAATAATCTACTTGCATTAATAGAAAACAGTAATTTAAAGGAAATAACATAGTGAAGCCCCCCTTTTACTAAGTCTTCCTAAAAAAATAAAGAACAATCATAATAGCTAGAGGAATTTTCTGCCCTCCAGGCTGTGTGGTGCCAACATATTCAAAAAAGAAAACAAAAGTTTCCTCCCTCCTCTCCACTTGCCTCTAACCATCCTCCTAGGCCCAGTTAAAATCCCATCTTAGCCATAATACTTTTGATTCCATAATAAACTCTTCATCCCATATACTCCTATAGCCCTTACAATCTCTAGCAGTCATTTGGCTATTATAATTTATGGCTTTGTTGTTGTTTTTGTTTTTGTTAACTTTCATTTTAATTTAGCTATGCTATATACCCATCTAGATGCTTAATTTTGCATGAGAAGCATCCATATCTTATAATTCCTACTATTATCATTCACAGAAACTTACAAATATCTTTTATACTGATGTATAACTAAAATCTACTTACTGACGAATTAGAAGGTTTTATACTGGATGAACTAAAGAATCTCTTCTACATTATTTCAGTGACTCAGTAGATCAAATGCATAGCAAAGCCCACAATATATTTTTGACAAAATATATTCAAAAAATGCTGGATTAAAGAGATGATCCCTAAGGATAAGATAGTAATATGTGATCTGCATTTAATCCATCTTCATTAAATGACTGCTAGCTAAAATAGATACCAGTTTATGCCAATTTTTTTAGTGAGTGAGTCATTGATTTATTGAGTACTAACTCATTGTGCTAAATTGATTTATTGAACACTATCCTCAGGCCATGGAAGTTGCACATTAGATGATGGTTTAGTTGATATAATAAATAGGGACATTGCCAGTGTTTTTGCATGAACCACTGAACAGTCAGATGAAGGGAATACATTTAGCTTCATTAAGTCCTAATGAGGTATATGGGAAAGAATCTCAGCCATTTGCCCTTCAGAAATCAATCAGGAAGTTTTCTTGAGTACTTCGTCTGTGCTTAGAACTAAGCTAAGCACAGTGGGAAATAACGATAAATGAGAGATACAGCAAAAGGAGAAGACGCAGACCCTCCCTTGTCGTTTTCAATCAGATTGAAGAAACAGACCTAAATTAAGGCAATTATGAGACTCTACCCCAGACTTATCAGATTGGCAAAGATGATGCAAAATGAAAATCACACATGCTGGAGGTGCTATGGAAAATAGACACACTGATGTATTGTTGGTGGAACTATTAATTGGCACAACCATTCTGGAAAGCAATTTGGTACAAATAGCTACTCAACAGTGCATATTTTTTGATCCAGCTATTCTACTACTAGGTTTATAACCAAAACAAATGTAAAGGAAAGAAGTATAAGCTTTACATGTACAGAAATACTTATAGTAGCTCTTTGGGTGGAACAAAACTCAGGAAACAAAAGACATGCCCACCAATTGGGGAATGGCTAAACAAATTATAGTATATGAATGTGATGGAGTACTTTTGGATTTAAGAAATAAGGAAAGAGATGATTTCCAAAAGATATGGAAAGAAATATGAATTAGTGGAGAGCAAAGCAAGTAGAACCAGGACAACGATGTTATCACATTGATTATGTGATTATCATATAATGAAACATTAATATGTTTAAATATTAAAAATATTCAAAGATGTTTTATAAATTTACAAATGAAATGAGAACCATCACAATGTACCCAATAACAATGATTTAGATATATTTCTATACATGTAAAAATATTTTTTAAAGTAATGCATCTAAAGGATATAAGAAAACTACGGACCAAAATAAAAGAATATTCAGTTACATACCAAAATTGTGTGTCACAGATAAAAGTATTCTACATTTTATCACAAAAGGAGGTTTGGACAGGTGGCAGGGGTGTTCTAAGTTTGGCAACCTTAACAAAAACCCAAATGTAGGAATTGGAACAGTGTGCTCAAGAGCACATTGATTAAACTTATAGGACAAAATGAAAAGATCTGCGTTGGTCAATAACAGGAATTTTGGATTGATTATAGTGGATCTTGAATAAAAGAGGGAGGTTTAGGCTTGAGTTAATAGGTAGTTAGCATCACTGAAGATTCTCTAATATGGTATAAATTGATGAGGGTGTGGACTACGATCAAATCAATATTAGATGAAAAGGAAAAGACAAATACAGAAAAAAGTACTCTGAAGGAAATAGAAATAGGAAAAAAAATGAAGGAGAGGAAGGAGTCACTAAGTACTCTAGGACTTTTGAACTTAAAACATGTAAAATTATGTTGGCCTTTAGAGAGAGAGAGAAACTGACACAGGAAAAAAGTTTCAGAAGAAAATGTTTAGTTTCGTTTTGTCTATAATGACTTTACTTCAACCGTGGGGCTCTCAGGTAAAAGGTTCAACAGCCAGTTGGAGACACAGAACTCAAGCTTACTTAAGAGCTTCTGACTAAATGTATCAATATGAGAGTTGTCAACAAGGTAGAAATTGAAGGTAGAGAACCAGTTAACATTATGAGTAAGAGAGGTCAGCGAGTAAAGTAGAAGGCTGCTGATTGAGTGTTGGGGAATATCCTCAATTGAGAGATAATAAGAGGAGGAACATATAGGGAAGTAGAAAAAAGTATGGTTGCAGAGAAAGAGCAAGGAGAAAATTTGCATGATTGTGTGAGCCAACATACTTAAAATTTTTTGCCTTTTTTTTTTTTTTTTGGCAGGGCATCTTTGATTTATTAACCAGTTACACTCAATGAATATATTGAAGTAAATAAATATACTGAACATGATTCTCAGACCATGGGCATTGTACAGCAAATAATGTTTTAGTTGATATAACCAGCATAGGCACTTCAAGGTTATATTATATTATACAGGTGGAAAGTGGGAAAAACTCAGTGAAGAAGGGGTGATAAATAATGTCAAACAAATTAGAAAGGTGAAGGAAAATGAGGAAAAATAAATAAATGTCAATTGGATTTGTCATTAAGAAAGTCATTGGTAGATTTCAAGGGAAAAGTTCTAAGAGATGGGTGGAAATAAAAACCAACATTTCAAGGATTTAAAAAGACAAAAACTTATCTAAGAAAGATAGAAGAGATAGACAGGGAATAAACAGGGATGCATCAAAGAAGAAATGAAGTAGCTAGGTGGTGCAACGTACAGAACACTTGAGAGCTTCATTTGTTTTAAATTTTTAAAAATTTATTTTTAATTTTTTTACATTTACTTTTATAAGATTTTGAGTTACAAATTTTCCTCTTCCCTCCCTACCATATTTCCCCAGACTGCATGTAATCTGACATGGGCTATACATATACAATCATATTAAACGTATTTCCATATTAGTCAAGTTCTGAATGTGGATAGAATTTTATATCACGAGTCTCCTGGAACTGTCTGACATCGTTGCATTGCTGAGAAGAGATAAGTCTATCATAGTCAGTCATCACACACTGTGTCTGTTACTGTGTACAGTGTTGTCTTGGTTCTGCTCACTTCACTCAGCATCAGTTCATGTAAGTCTTTCTAGGTTTTTCTGAAATCTGTCTGCTCATCATTTCTTATAGAACACTAATATACCATTCCATTCATATATCACAAATTGTTCAGCCATTCCCCCCAACTGATGGACATCGATCCCCTCAATTTCCAAATGTTTGCCACCACAAAAAGAGGTGCCATAAATATTTTTGTTCATGTGTGTCCATTTCCCTTTTTAATGATTTCTTTAGGATACAGAATTTGTAGTGGTATTGCTAGATCAAAAGGTATGCACAATTTTATAGCCCTTTCAGTATAGTCCCAAATTACTCTCCAGAATGGTTGGATCAGTTCACAAATTCACCAACAATGTATTAGTGTTCAAATTTACCCACAGCTTCTCCAACATTTATCATTTTCCTGTTTTGTCCTGTTAGCCAGTCTGATAGGTGTGATATGGTATCTCAATTGATTTGCATTTCTCTAATCAATAGTGATTTAGAACATTTTTTTATTTGACTATGGATACCTTTAACTTCTTCATCTGAAAACTGCCTATTCATATCCTTTGACCATTTATCAATTGGGGAATGACTTGTATTCTTGCATATTTGACTCAGTTCTCTATGTATTTGAGAAATGAGGCCTGTATCAGAGACACTGGCTGTAAAATTGTTTCCCTGCTTTCTGCTTCCCTTCTAATCTTGGTTGCATTTGCTTTGTTTGTGCAAAAACTTTTCAATTTAATGTAATAAAAATGATCCATTTTGCATTTTATTGGGCTTAGATTCAGAAAGGCTTGTCTTTAAATCTGGCCTCAGACATTTACTAGCTGTGTGACCCTGTTTGCCATAATTCCTCATCTGTAAAATGAGCTGGAGAAGGAAGTGACAAAGTACTCCAGTATCTTTGCCAAATGGGACTGGGAAGTGTCAAATGTGACTGAAATGACTCAATATCAATAAAAGAAAGAGGAAATGAAGTTAAATGAAACAGAGTTAAATCACAGTTGTTTCAATATTCATGGAACTAAATTATGATCAGAGCTAAGGAATTTGGGAAGAGGAGGTTCCTGGAGAGAGAAAAAGTTTAAATGCATAAACTAAATTCCTTAAAAAAATCAGGGAGGCTTGAACTCTAAGCATAAATGGGGAAGTTAATATTAAAGGGATCATGGGACATCATTTCCTACAAAATTAAAGAGGAAGGTGAAAAGGGCATCAGAAAAAAATAGACATTA
>JAQQSV010009022.1:0-13625 GCA_028646515.1 Pseudochirops corinnae | reverse complement strand
ATTCTCCAACAGGGCAAGATACCCAGTTTAGAGTTTATGTCATTCTCTCCCTAAGCCAAATTCAATAAGAGTAAGGTTGACCCATTCCCTTTTGCCTTCCTGTTCTTCCCCTCCATTGTAACAGTTTTCCTTGCCTCTTCTTCTTTTTCTTTTTCTTTTTTGCAGTTTTTTTTGGAGGGGGAAAGATAGGGCAATTGGGGTTGAGTGACTTGCTCAAGGTCACATGGCTAGTTTTGTGTTAAGTGTTTGAGGCTAAATTTGAAGTCAGGTCCTCCTGAGTCCAGGACCAGTGCTCTTATTCACTGCACCACCTCCTTCTCTCTTCTCTATGAGATAATTTGCCCCATTCTGTCTCTCCCCATGTCCTCGCATTATATTACTCTCTCACCTCTCAATTTCACCTTTTAAATACCATCCATTACTATTCAATTGATCCTGTGCCCTCTTTGTCTACCTGTACACATATTCAAATTGTTTCTTCTTGTCTGTTTGTAATATTTTCTCCTTGATCTGGAAACTCCGACCCTGGAAATAATATTCCTAGGAGTTTTCTGTTGGGGATCTTTATCAAGAGGTGATTGATGAATTCTTTCAATTTCCATTTTGCCTTCTGGTTCTAAAATATTGGGACAATTTTCCTTAAGAATTTCTTGAAGGATAATTTCTAGGTTCTCTTTTTGATCATGGCTTTCAGGTAGTCCAATAATTTTTAAATTATCTCTCCTGCCTCTATTTTCCAGGTCATTGGTTTTTCCAGCAAGATATTTCACATTGCCTTCTATTTTTCCATTTGCTTGGATCTGTTTAATAGTATCTTGATTTTGAATAAAGTCATTAGCTTCCATTTTCTCTAATCTAATTCTGAAGGAATTATTCTCTTCAGTGAGCTTTTGAAATTCTTTTTTTTCATCTATCAGATTCAGCTTTTTAAGGCATTCTCCTCGTTGGCTTCTTGGGCCTCCTTCACCATTTGTTTTAGTCTATTTTTTAAGGTGTTATTTTCTTCAGTCAGGTTGTTTACTCTCTTTTTATGATTTTCTTGCATCATTCTCATTTCTCTTCCCAATTTTTCATCCACTTCTTTTACTTGATTTCCAAAATCCTTCTTGAGCTCCTCCATGGCCTGTAACCAGCCGGACTCACTCCTCCACCTCAGATCTTGTAGAGATACACTGACCTTTTACTTTGTCTTTGGTATTTATGGGTTGGTAATTCTGGAAACCACCATAGCTGCTGGTGATCCACTCCCCCAAGGTCTGCACTAGCCATGTTACACTACTTCTAAGTAACCCAATGCAATCCATCATATCTCTTGAAGATCTATAGGAAATTTGACTGCGTATCATTTCTGTCACTTCTGATTCTAATCAATGAAGAATAGAAGGGAAATTTCATTTATAGGCTACATTATGTAAAATCTTTAAATTATACTTCTTTTCTATATTAAATGTACTCAGTAGTCCTGTACAGAAAAAAAATAATTCCACCTTTTATGCTTTGTAACCTTTTTAAAATGTTGATAAAACTGTATGACATAATTAACAAGCTGCGAATGACACCTTTTTCCAAAAGGCAATCACATTCCCTTCCCTTCTGTTCAACTGCCAATATTCTTTAATAATAAAATAAGGCTGTATCGTGTCCTACTTAATATTGGGCATGTAGTATCTTGATAGAGGATACATTTACAATGCACAGCAGTTGTGTTTGAATACATGTAATGGAAAGTAAGGGAACCAATAGCATATAGCAGATAAACAATTTTGTTGTTTTTCAGGCATTTCTGACTCTTCATTACCCCATTTGGCATTCTTGGTAAAGATACTGAAGTGGTTTACCATTTTCTTCTCCAGCTCATTTTACAGGTGTTGAAACTCAGGCAAACAGGGTTATATGACTTGCCCAGGGTCACACAGCTACTAAGGCCACATTTGAACTCATGAAGATGAGTATTTCTGATTCTAAGCCCAGTGCTCCACCCACTGTACCATCTAGCTATCCTAAGATATTGTATAATTTGTTTTTAGCTGTAAAAGGAGGGTGATGAGGTCTGGACTATAGAGTAGCAGAGGACTGTGAGGAGAAAAGTTTCTATGTAGTTACAGTGAGTTTGTGCTGTTGCTGATGCCAGATAACATTCTGATTCCATTTCTGCCTTTGCCATTACTTCCACATTTCTTGTTTCCTTTTAATTTTTTTAAGTTTAAGGAACAGTACTCCAACTTTTCAAAACTCGAAAATAAATACGTCGAAAGTTAAGCAGTCACCTGCTCTCTTTATTCTTTCTATGTCTTCTCTTTTTTCTTCTGATCGCTTAGTTGTCTTAATCGTTGTGTCCTTTGTTATATCCTTTGATTTGCAGTCATTCTCCCCTTGTCATAGTTATAGTCATTGAATAAATGCATCATTAAGGACAAAAGCCCTTAAGGATTCTGTACTTTGAGGTGAGTTGCAGAGAAGGCCTAGATATCCAAGTTAAATATATATATATATATATATTTCTGCATTCTTAACAATTCCATAGGACTGAGAAGGGGGGGAAACAAAGGTCATTGTTTTCTAGTTCTCTAGAGTGGGAGACAACACGGGACTTCTAGGTACCAGGAAGCTGGGGAGCTTTCATCATCGTTTTTAATGTTTTAAGAATAAGAAAAATATGTAATCCATACTGAAAAACTTTCAGAAAAAATAGAACACATAAAATGTTAAAAAACCATCTTATAGTTCTGTTTTAATATGTACATGATTTCACATTGTCATTTACATTTTAAGACTAAAATATAAAATAAAAGCATTGATCTTATCCTGTAATGTTAGAACATAACAAATAGTTATACAATTGTAAAAAGAAAAATTATTTCATAGGCTCATAGAAACATAGATTTAGAAAGATGAGATCGTAGAAGTAATCTAGTCCAACCCCCTTAATTTATAGATCAGGGAACTGTCATAAGTGACTTGTTACTCAAATGAAACTGTAACAAACATAGAATCAAAGAAAAGGAAGTTGAGAAAAGTTGACAATCAGATGACACATAAAAATCATGACAACATGATACATACCTCTCTTCTCCAAATGACATTAGAATAATAATTTCACTATTAAACTAAGCCCTCTGGACCTCATTGGGGGAGTGACACTTTTATATACTCTGTATTTTCAAAACACTTTCATATACATTATTTCATTTGAGCTTCACAGTAGCTTTCATAATGTAATAATTATTATCCTTACTTAATGATGAAAAAATTGAGACTTAAATAGTATAGATAGCCTGCTGAATACATTTACTAATTTCTTAGCTTAGAGAAAAATGAATAATACAGTGGGTGATACCTGCAGGATTCATAGAATTCTTAATATACTAGAACATTCGACTGAATTGGAGAAGGTAAAAAATGGAATGGGTGTATGTATGTGAGTATGTATACATATACATATCAGTGTCTGTATCTGTACATGCACATGTACATGTATCTGCATATGTATACATACATATGTGCATGAATACATACATGCATACACATATACACACATACTTAAACAATTTATTTTTTCCCCTTTGGTAGCATATGTTATATTTCATATAGATGTATAACATATATAACATATGCTTTGGTAGAATATTTATATCTCATATATAACATATGCTATCAAAAGGAGGAAAAATAAGAGAGAGGAAAACTAAAATGGAGGGAAAATAATCTATAAGTAAAAGATGGTGGAGGTTTGGCTACATAGTGGTTCCCATTCTATGGGATTTTTTAGTGTATTTTAGTTCCATGTGAATAAAGGGTGGAACATAATAGCCAAAAGGAATCTAATGTGATCACTGGATGCAGTAGCAAGACAACAATGAGCATAAGAAAATGAGGACACTCTAGTCAGACTACCTAAAGAAGGTTATCATGCAGAATATCCAAAGGCAGAATAAAAAGGTTGTGATAAGCCTTTAGATTAAAAATGCTCTAGATCACTATTGATTTGAGAAATGCTAATCAAAACAACTTTGAGGTACCAGATCTCACCAGTCAGATTAGCTAAGATGACAAAATAGGAAAATGACAAATGCTGGAGAGGATATGGAAAAATTGGAACCCTAATGCATTGTTGATGGAGTTATGAACTGATACAACCATTCTGGAGAGCAATCTGGAACTATGCCCAAAGGGTGATAAATAATTGCATACCCTTTGATCCAGTAATACCACTTCTAGGGTTGTATCCCAAAGAGATCATAGAAGTGGGAGGAAGACCCTTATGTACAATATTTATTGCAGCTCTCTTTGTGGTGGCAAAAAACTGGAAATTAAGGTAATGTCCATCAATTGGAGAATGGCTAAACAAGTTGTGGTACATGAATTTAGTGGAATACTATTGTGCTATAAGAAATGAGGAGCAGATGGGCTTCATATTTACCTGGAGAGGCATAAATGAACTGATGCTAAGTGAGAAGAGCAGAACCAAGGAGAAATTTGTACACAATGGCAGACACATTGTATGCGTGACAACCATCTTTGATAAATTGGACTCCTCTCAGTAACACAAGGTTACAAGACAACTCTAAAAGTCTCAGGATGGAAGGAGATGTCTACATTCAGAGAAAGAACAGAGTGTAAATGGAGATTGAAGGAAACTACATAATCTCTTTCTTTTCCGTGTTTGGTTTTATTTCATCTTTCCCATTGTTCATTCCATCAGCCCTTCTATACAACCAGACTAGTGTCCGGTGTGAAAGTATTTGCAGATCCTATACTTGATTGCAAGCTGCCATGAGCAGGAGGGAAGGAGGAGGAGAAAATTTGAAACTCAAGGGATTGAGGAACTGATTGTAAACTAAAAATAAATAAACAAATCAATTTAAAAAAAGAAAATCTAAAATAAAAGATTTAAAGAACTGAGAACATTTTAAAGGGAAGACAGTATAGTTGCTCTAAATTAATTTTTAACTCCTGTTATCATACAAATCTGGGAGTCCACTTGGGGTTTATCTTGGCAACATAAAAATTTGACTGTATTTTTTGTCTCAAAAAAGGTGAGGAGCTCTTCAACTAAAGGATATAAAATATATGAAAAAAAAAATCCAAACTTGTTTTTCTTTTTAAAATCTCTAACTTTAGAATTTAGAGATTTAGAATTGTTAGAGAGTCAAAGAAAATATTTTCTGGTGAGTTTCAATTCATTTGGGCATTAAATAACTGCTGAAGACTTTTTGTGACACTTTGGGGTTTAAATCTCTAAGGTTTCATGGAAAAAAATAACAACTTGGGATCACTAGGTCATTAGTGATAGTTAGCCTCCTATCTGGGGGTGTGTGTGAGATCTTGAGATTTGTTTACCTCTTGGTATCTGTGAAAAGTAAGGTTCTGGTTTGTTTCCCATTTTTCCCATTCCCATTTCCATTCCCATTCCCTTTTCAACTCACGCAGTTCCTGATTTCAGTCAAATTCTTTTGGATATTCCAAGAATTGCCTTATTATTCTGTGCATCCATTGGATACTGAATCTTCTGCTTCTTGCAAGCTGGGATGGTTTTCTAGAGGGGCAATGCAGTTATTCAGAAATCTATCCATGAAACCAAGCTTATTTTTTGGTGACATTTCATATCTCTCTTTGTCTCTTGTTCTGTCTCCAGTTTTCCAGCCTCTATACAAGTCCTTTAATTCGGGGGGGCTAAACTTTTGCAAATGTTATAATAACGATCATGTTCACATCTTATTAAATGATTTTCTTTTTCACAGTTTTGAGGAGCTTGGAAGAGGAAGTAAGGGCTTGATGAGCTGTTATGTAGAAGATAAATTAAATTTATTCTGCTTTGCCCAAAGTGAAATCTTACTGGTTTTAGCTTTTATTTCCTATGTTTTCTGTCCTAATGTGACCTCCTCATATTGCTCTTCACATGGAAAGGAAAATTAAATTTCATGGAACAAAGTCTTCTTCTCTGACCTCAAGTTGCAGAAAGGAGAATTTCAACTTGATTTAAAGAAAAGAAAAGATAAAAAAAACAATCCTAATATATAGATCCCAAAAAAGGGGAATGAATTGTCTTACTGGTGTTAGACTTACTTTCACTAGAGGTTTTGGAGGCTTCATGACCACTTCTTAGAGAAATTAGAATGGATGATGGCCTCTAGCAGATGGAAGTCCCTAAAATCACTTCCAGCTGTAAAATTATTTAGTACCATCATTGTCATAAGCCAAATCACATTGGCAGGTATAGTAGACATTTGGGAATCACCAAAGATGTTTGAGCAGCAGAATCATACAATTAAATAGGTGCATTGGGAAGAGATATGCAAGTGAATCAGGTACTTTGGCCATAATACATTGTGTTATCATTTGTGTGTTCTCCCTTTTAGATCTCAAGTTCCATAAGGACAAAGGCTGTGTCTTCTCTCAACTCTTATCTTGCCTAGATTTAGCACAATACTTAACATGTTTGGTGAATTGAATTAAATTGAATTGGGGAAAAGATTCCATTAAAAAAAAAAAAAGACTAAAATTTAACTTCTTGTCTTTTGCTGGAACTGCTTGAATACCGGAAGATAATATGGGTTTTAAAAATGACAACAATGAGAAAGGGCCAATAGATTCTTTTTGTAAATTAGGATTGATGTTAGAGAATACTCTTGGCAGACATTTAACTTTCTTTTCTATATGAAGAGCAATATGCGAAGGGCGCATTTGTAGGGAAAATATAGGAAATATATGCTTAAACCCTGAGAGGTCACTTTGAGGTTGAAGAGAAATATTTGCTTACTGCTGGAACTCTTTTTTTCTTTCCACTGGAGGGGATGAAATTCTCACAGCTAGGTCATTACTATGTATTGACCTCTTCCCCTCAAATTTTTCCCATTTGTGTACTTGTTAGACGTTCGAAAGTTGCAGGAGCAATACTTAACCTCTCCACAGTCCCCAATTTCCTTCTTTTATTTTAATTTATAATTTTTTTTTCAAATTCTTATTGGCATTCCATTTGAAGTGCTTGAAGTACCAGAAAGTCACTAAGAAGAGGGCTGGAGGTTGGCATTGGATAAAAAGACAACCTTGAACTAATTTTAAAGTCTGCAATTAACATGGATCACAGTGTGGCAAGTAAAAGTTTTAATGATAGACTGGCCCAGGCCTTGAGGTAAATTATGCATAATTATTCATAACTGCTATTTTTGGCTTGCCTGCTTTCGTCCTAGACCTTTGCCTGAGGAAACAATTTGAAATAATTAGTGTGTTAGTGCATTGACAATGATGAATGGATTGAATACTTCTTGTGCCAAATACAGATCTTGATAAGAAGCAGATAACTTTGGCAACTGTGGTATTTTTATTATTTAGATGCCTCAGACTGGAAGCAGTCTCTTCATTTTCTTGGGCTAAGCTATTTGAGTCATTGTCTAGGCATCTCTAGTCTTCTAGCTGTCATGATTTAAAAAAAAATGACACTATATTTTTGCTGTTATACGCTCCTAAATTCTATTTCATTGTGTCTATTTTACTTACATTTGTAATTTGGGGGACTTGGGGTTATGGTACTTTTAAGGTAATGTTCTTATTGAAAACACATAGATGTTATTTTTTAATTAAGAGTTGTTCAGAGTATTCCATGTTAAAGGCAAAATGTGTCTCAGAAAAATCTTCTCATTAATGTACCACCTGATTGGTATTCATAATATTAGAGTAAAATAACTTCATTTCATCATATGCTGGATTATTTCTATTCCATGATAGAAATATAGAAGTGAACACATTTTTTCTCATATTTGGTGATTTTTACAGGTTATATAATAGGTAATGTATTGCAATTGGTATCTGGAAATAAAGGGGATAAAACTGCAGATAAAATAAAGAAGCATCAGAGATCTGTCTTTCTAATTAATTGTCTCAGAAATTGTAGACAGCCTCTTCCTTAATTAAGCAAATACCTTGAAACACAATAACTTCACATTTTTCAGTAGAATAGACATCAACAATTGCCTCTGTCATTCTTGGCTGGAAGCTTTGACAAGCAGCCAGCTAATCTTTGTTTTGGTGAAAAAGCTCCAGTCCATTACGTTCACCAGTGTGCAAAGGCAGGCGTCCTTCAGCTAGAAATGATTCTGTGTCTTGACTACAAAGTAATTTAAAAGAAATATTAAAATAACTTTTCTGATTGCTAGATATCCCTTGAAATCATTGTTTTACTACTGAACTGTGTTCAGTCATAATCTTGCCATCTGTAGCTCTTGATCATTTTTATTTTGCTATCCAGAATCAGTGTGTTTGGAATTTCACATGGCTTTTAAGAAGCAGTGAATTTTATGCTAATGGTTTATGTGCATTTTTTATGCATTTTCAGAGAGGGGATGAGGTACTTCACTTTGTCTTGAGCTAAGCTTCTGAACTTTGTAACTGGTCAGTCTTGTTATATAGCATTTAAAGATGAGAGGTTGAGCATTGTTATGCCTGCTTCCATATCATTAGCTTCTTTTGAACAATTCAATTTAGATTGTTCATGAACTGTATAGAACACATAGAACATTGTGCCTTGGTACATAATTATCACATGATCAAACAATTCTGTGCTTTCTTAAAATTGCTTCACCAAAATATAGGGGAATAAAGTCTGTTTGTTAATACAATGCTCTTTGTTCTCCTGTGTTTCATCAACTATCAAGTAGCCTATACTGCAAAAATCTCACACACCTGCACAGCAAAACAACTTTATCAGGTATAGCAAAGCAATGTTTTGTTGTTGTTGTTGTTGTTGTCTGTTTGGATGTTAGTTTGTTTGTTTTTGTAAAGTGAAAGGCATATCACAGCCTGAATTCCAAACCATCAACCCTGAGATCAAAAGTCAAAGTGAGATATGTTTTGCGGGTTAGGGAAAGACAAATATCCCATATCCCTAAATGCATGGATATCCTTATACTGTCAAGTGTTGGTACAAATTTACCTCTTTTCAAAGTATACATTAAAAATAATGATGGGACTTCATGTGAAGGATTTGATAAATTAAAAAAAAAGTTCTTGTTTTCTATGACTTCAAGCAATGTCAATAGATAGGTGATAGAGACATTTTTTGATGTAGTTCATCATCATATATGAAGTCCATCAGAACAGGATATGAGTTAGATTTGTTTCTCATTTAGTGCTATAACTGTAGAAGGCACAGAATTGAAAATTGGATTTTGTTACACAAATAAGGCTCTTATTTTTTTGCTACATTCTCCCTTCCTCCCCCGTACTTGACATTTATCTGACAAATGATTTGTGTATTTGAAATAGATCCCATTTGGTATGTGTAAATCATCAGGATGAAGATTATAAGCTCCAGCTTTAGGTCAGAAACTTCAAACACATATTGCCCTGTCTCTCTTTCCTGATAAACACACACACACACAAACACACACACACATACACACACACACACACACACAGAGCAATACAGCAGTATCTTGACCTGGCTAATTTAGAACCTTCCTTGACTTCTTTAAATTACGCTGTCCTTCAGCAGTGTGGTACAGCATTTAGGGATATGGCCCTAGAGTGAAGAATAGCTTTGTTTCCCTGAATCTGTATGGGTCTGGGCAAATCATGATTTCTTCATGATTCAGGGCTTGCTAGATCCCCACCCTATCCTATCAATAAAGGTATATTGACATGGCTGGTGACAGGTAATATTTGCTTATATTACTTCATTTGATACTCACAACAGCTTTCTATGATAGAGCAGAGAGGAGAGGAGAGGAGGGGAGGGGACAAGATGAGAGTGGAGGGGAAGGGAGAAAAAGGGGTGAGAGAAGCTAGGTGACTTGTTCCAAGGCACACAGGTATTAAGAGTTTTAGGCAGCATAGAAATTCAGCTATTCCTGATTTCAAGTCCAACACTGTGTCCACTGTGCAACTTAGCTACTTATAATGAAACCTGCATTTATTTTAGATAAATACTCCAACTTTTTTTATCTTGTAGTCAGCATGAAGAAGTGAAAACAGATATCTGTACTTCGAAGAATGAAAAGTGATTGCTTGCTTTTTCCAACTCTCTTTTTCCTCAGTGAAATCCTAATTGGTTTGTCTCAGACAGGAAAGGGATGCAAAATATTTATTAGTTTGAATTACATGTAAGAAGTTTCTCTTTAGCATCTGCCTCTCATCTATCAAATGAAGGAGATGGGTTAGATGATATCTAATGTCCTTTCTAGCCCACAACTTTATGATTCTGTTATTATTTTTTTAAAATACATGTTCTTAGGTTAGGATAAATTAGCCTTTTAGATCTTGGTATTTCAGAACTTGCAAAAATTGCTTTCAAATTATAATTGGAGATAGGTTCTTCGAGTCACTGAAAGCTCACAAGATGAGAAATAACAGTTCACTCTTATCTGGGTTTGTTGCAGTTGAAATCCTAGAGAGTTTTAGTTCATAACTTCTCATAGTATAAACATACTTGGAAAGAGCTAATCAGATATCATTAATAAATACTAAAGACATGTTGATCTTTCTAAGCCAGGACAAGGAATGTGGGCATTCAATGAAGCAAATAGGCAATTTCTTTTTTCTTTATGATGACATCAATGGATATATTTTTCAAGCTTATGTTGAGATAGTGATGCCATAAGGAGGTGGAAGCTGATTTTGATCATATCTGCTTCATATCCATCACATTTAGAGATTATGGCCCTGTATCCTAAGAGAGTGAAATAATTCAACTTGAATATGGTACTGAGGGCCATTCACATGTTATTGGTTTGATGAGATCTTGTGTAATTTAGTCCACAGCTCTATGGTTCTTTTTTATAAGTTGTCTTGTTTCTCACTATAACCATGATTTCAGACAGGACTAGAAGAGGATCTGTTCTTACAGTAGTTGAGCTTTACAAATTGTTTTAATGCTGTGTCTAAGGTATTATTGAAAACCTCCAGAAAGAGGTAGTTCAAAGAAAAAAAAAAGACCACCCATCTGATTTCAACAGAGCCATGTTTAAATGTGAGTTTTATTAGGGACTTGCATGTCATCCATAGCATTTCCCTGGGGACATTGTTGTAAGTCTGCATATAATCTCTCTACAGGCAGAAGCTCTCTGTTAAAGAGGAAGAGATTTTAAGTCTGTCTTCTATGGGATAGATGACGGTTCCTCCCCTTTGCTTCCACCCTCTTTAAGACTTCCCTCTCTACCCTCACAACCCGTTTCCCCTTCAAGTTTTAAGCTATCAATCAATTTGGTTAAATGTCCTTGGAAAGGAAGGTCATTAGCATATTGTTATAAATGCTAATGGTCTAACTGACACCAAGGATGGTTTTTTTTTCTTCTTTTATGGTTGTTGTTGTTGTGAACATTCTGTGTCTAAATGGAGAAACTGTCCCCCATTCATATGATAGCTCTGGTCCTTCATTCACATGTCAGGAGTCCATTGTGTGGCTGAACCTTGTCAGACATTGCTACATATTTAGTGGCAGCAGCTTGTAGTTGAGGACTGGAAAGAGGGGTGTTGGGAATAGGGGGAGATACTGGCATTGGCAGCCAGGTGGTAGCCAACTGACTGGTAACTGGCACACAATTTAGCCTAACTCAGCTGCGCTGAGCTGCATAGTCAAGGCTATGCTACAAAAGGGTCACATGTGTCCTTAGGAAGCCTCATTAACTCCTTTGGATAAGGATATACTCTTCTGACATATTAATTAGTTGCTGTGCTTTTTCTTACTCCAAGTTAACCTTTGCATTGGTCAACTTACTTCAAATTATGGATAATAGTGAAGCTGCTAGAGGAATATTTATGCAAAGTGACTGAAAGACCCTTTTTTTTCCACTGAATAAAGAAGTGAATGTTTCATATTATTGGGACACAACTGGACTTTTAATTTTATGTTGGTTTTTAATGTAATCAGTAAAGATTATAAGAGACAAGGAGGTTAAATGACAAGAGACCAAGTAGGTTAAAAGTACATTTAGAAAGTGATAAAGTTCGGATTTTTACATATCCTAACAAATTAATCATTCCTTAATGCTGGGGTTGTGAGACATATCAAGTTTTTACTTTTGCTTCTGTCTTCCTAATGGAAAAAAAGAAATAGCAAAAACATGCAACTTTGAAGATGTACATGTTATGTGAGATTATAGGAAGACTCTAGGCAGATGATAAAGCCATAATTCAATATTTCTCATTATTACTTTTCTAAGTTTTGTTATTTTCAGAATGACAAAGTAAACAAATAGTAAACAATTCAAAGTGAATAAAAAAAGTAAAATATTTGAAATGTAAACATTTACTGAAACTTTGTTGCTCTATGGGGGTGCATTTAATGGTGCAACATATACATGCCATTGGGATACCATGAATAGGTACAGTATAGACTGATTATGGTAATGGGTGAATCCAGCTATTTTGTTTTGTTTCTTTTTAAAATGAAAGAACTTTATTGAGTGACAGAGCTTGACATATGTCTTCTGAAGATGTAAATTGATTCAGAAAAGTATAAAATTGAAAATATATCATATGTGCATACTTGGGGTCAGTGGTAAATCTGCATTCATATAATCCTTCTTTTAACTTCTCCCAGCAGATTTGGGTCAGCTTGACAGAATAAATACAGGTTTCTGTTTGCCAGGGCTGGTGTATTGTAAATTTTCTAATTTTAACTCAGCTACACATTTAAATAGAACAATAATTTTAAAGGGAAAAAAATTTACAGAGAAACAAGTGCAGCGCTTTGCATTACTCTAATTATTGTTTTAAATTTTGAGAATTTGTTCAACTAGGCAAAACTGATGCTTTTAAAAGCAAATTTTGCTGTATATTCAACTATATGAGTGGAGAATGAGTTTGTGTTGAAAATTCAGTAATGAACACAGCTTCTGCATACTTTGATGTCAGCATAATTACATTGTTCCCAGAAGGAGGTGGTCCATTAGTATAATTCCCATTCAGCCTGCCTCTAAAATAAGCAAAGCACTGTGATAATTCATAGGGACCTAAAGATATACTATTTAATTTAAAAATTGTTTAAAAATAATATATTGCTACCTGCTAGGAAAAATGGATACTTGTAAACTTCAGTTGTTTCTTGGAAGAC
The DNA here is from genome assembly GCA_028646515.1 of Pseudochirops corinnae. Taxonomy (NCBI): domain Eukaryota; kingdom Metazoa; phylum Chordata; class Mammalia; order Diprotodontia; family Pseudocheiridae; genus Pseudochirops; species Pseudochirops corinnae. The sequence goes on along the minus strand of JAQQSV010009022.1, from coordinate 577 downwards.
ATGCAGTAAAAGGGAGAATAAACTCAAAAGCTACTGCAGAAAATAAAAATAAAGAACATTTTAAAAAATAGATTTATCAGCACAGATGCAGACTATTACACTATAAGAGATTTATTAGTTTGCCAAATAGACAGTGAGAGTGAGTTTGTGTATGTTTCATATAATGGAATCAGGAGAAAATGAAAAGTTAATTTAATAATTAATAAAATTATTCAGAGCCATTGAACAATTTTTGAGTACCTACTGTGTGTTTCATTGAATAGTAATTCATTTTATATAAGTATGATGTGAAAGTACAGTATGAAATTTTTGTTTTCACTTCCAATTTACATTCATGCTACGCAAGATATTTTAAAACATAGATAGATTAGAAAGTCTTAAGTTCTTTCCTTAGCTTTCCTCTTAGTTTTCTGTATAACCCAATAAACAACTCATACAGTTAGATATAATAATAAAATGAGAATAGTTATTTTTGTCTCAAATGTGTTATGACCTTATTTAGAACCATTAATATCAAAGGTACTGTGTTAACAATGCTTCTCCTTTTCTTTCTCTTTCATTTCCTCATTTTCCCATT
>JAQQSV010009021.1:0-13625 GCA_028646515.1 Pseudochirops corinnae | reverse complement strand
TCTCAGGAAGATGCTGGGAACTCTTCCTATTTACTTCTGGCTGACTGGATAGTGAAGACTCCGGAACCGAGGCCCAAGACGGCGATCCAGATCCAGGCCGCTCAACACGAAAGCTCTTGGCCTGAGAACAATTGCTCAGTCCCCCTGCTGTCTGCAGGCCGCGGGCAGGAAGCTACAATGAGGAGGCGGGTGCAAAACCTCTGCCTTTCACTTTTCCACTCTGGAGGCCTTTCAGCTGGACTGCTTATCTCCTCCTTTTGCAATCCCCACTCGCAGCTGGTGCTAATCCGCTCACCTGAGAGGCTCCTCCGCTCCTCCTGCCCAGCTGCCCCCAGGGCACAGCCACAGCTTCAGGCCATGCTGGTTTCTGTTCGCAGTGCTGATATGGTTCCTCGTAGCCGAGCTAACTTTAGTGGGAAGTATCTTTGTGTGCGTTTTGGAGTTCTAAGATTGGTTTAGAGTCCTATTTTATGGGTATTTTGGGGTGGCTATGTGAGAGCTGCGATATGTTGCTGCGCTACGCCGCCATCTTGGCTCTGCCCCCACATATTGGGAAATTTTTAAAGAGCATTATCTATCCAGGCACAGATCAGATAAGGTGATCTCTGAGAATCTGATTCTCTCCTTTGAACTAAAGGGAGTGATGGGGAAAACCATTTGGGAGAGCAATGGTGATCATCAAAAATAAACCCAGTTGTGCTGTGAGAGTGAACCAAGTCTTAGAGTTTTCTAGTAGAAGAAAAAAGAGAGATCTCAGAGGCTTAGGGGGGAGGGGGACAGGGAGGACATCTGCAGTATCTCATCATCTATGTTTATGTCTGAAGAGACAATATTGTGGAAAGAATGGTACTGTTGGTGTTGACAGATTGGGTTCAAATCCCGTTTTTTCCATTTACCATATATGTGACCTTAGTTAGGTAAATCACTTAACTTTCATTATGATTTCCTCACCAGTAAAATAAAGATCATCTAAAGGTTGAATCTCTAAGACTAAGAATTTTAAATCTTGTTTATTTGAGTATGGATTATGTGGTTGTAATACCAAGCAAAGGCAACTTCCAAGGTTCGGATTACCAGCACAGTAAACCCCATTTAGTCAGCAAACATTCACAGAAGAGAGAAAGTCAAAATACAGTGTAACTTGTTTATTTAAGAAGTAAGTTCTCAATTCAATTGCAAAGTATCAAGGTCCAAGTATTCCACCCCTAGCCAGTACATTAGTCAAAGTAGCCCACTCCTGAGCAGTATATTTAGTCAGTCAACAAAGTCTCTCCTCTCAAACAGAGATTAGTCTCCAGTCGTAAACAAAGTACATTCATTTAGTCAATCACAGAGCACAAAACAAAAACCTCAAAGGCTTCCCACCCCTGAATCTCAAAAGGGGCAGGAAAGCACAAAAGGCCATCCACCCTTAAGTTACAACAAGGTTAAGATATCATCTCAGCATTGAATACCCAAGGAAAGGCCCTTCTTTCATCTTCACTCAAGGCAAGCCCTCAGCAATCTCAGTTCCTGGGGAGACAAGGCTCAACAAAGCCATAGCCAGTGTCCTCATCAAGTTACTTTCTGCCTGTAGAATAGTCCCAGAACCCCTGAAAACATCAGCAAGGCCCTCTTTCAGGATTTCTGTAAACATACACCAGGAAAATCCAGGGCTTCTGAACCAACAGCAAGGTTCCAGGACCTCTACAACAGCAGCACTGTCCTTCACTATCAGGTGAATCTGGCAAAACAACATCAAAACAGACAGACAAAATACCAGCATCACAGCCGTGCCTCCTTAGTCCTTGGCATCTCTGGGTGGCAGTTCTCAAACATCCTGGGCAGCTCCAACAGACTCTCAGCTGTCTTTCTCTCAGCAACTCAGGCTCCATGATACTGGATATTGCTCTCCAAAAGTCCTTCTGGCCTTCTCTAGGCTTGGGCCTCTCTCTCAATTCATAGCTCCTCCCAGTTCAGCCTTCTCTCTTCACGTCAACAAGTCCATCCCACAAGTGGGATTCACAAGCTCTGGGTTTTAACACTCAACCCAAAAATCAAGCCAATACAGGGGCATCTCCAAATTCCATTACCATTACAGTGGTGTCAACAAATCACTGTATAATAATGCGTAACAATATAAATAGTACTTACATAACAATTTATTCAAAACAATCAACATGTAGTCACTCATTTGCATGTTTACAGCACCTGGGCTCTGGACTCACTCTTTTCAGTCCCCACATTATTCTAGTGGGTTGGGCTATTACTTCATCTCTCTGTAGAACCCTCAAGTATCTTAAGATATATCACTGATGAGATGTGTGGATGATTCCTCTAATGTCCTAAGCCCCTGGCTACTGGATTCTCCCCAATATCACTGCCAGGAATTAGCACCTCAATTTCATATGCCAGTGCTGGACTACTGTCTATTTACTGTCTATTTCTCCCACATCATTTAACCAGCTAATGTTTCCTTATGTCTACTTAATGCTTATCAAGGAATAAATTGTACATAAAAGCTATATTAAAAGTGTATAGGGATACAAAGTACATAAAAAAATACTGAGAAGGAATAACAAAAACATAATTACAAACAAACCAAGACATTCCTTTCCTTCTATTTTCTCACTCTTTAAATTTAAAGGGATTACTACAAACATGCTTCCCAACAAATTTTCTTCTAAATGTGGAATTGCTGATAGACAAGCCACTCCTTTGTTTTAAGAAAAAGGTATCTCTGATGCCAGTTTGATTCACTACTGGGCTGGGTAATCCTCAGAGTGGTTCTGGTTCAGCTGCCTTACTTCTATCAGTCTCTACCATGAATTACTACCACTAGACTTCTGGTGTCTCTTCCAACCATCTAAAACTCATAGTCATTCAATAACCAATGCTACTTCATCCAAGATCAGGAAAGAACAAACACAATAGTGATTTTTAAAAAAGCACAAGAACATTTGTTCATGCACCATATGGGAACCTGGGTAGGTAAATTAGATATAAATGGTGTTTGTTGCTGCTGCTGCTAATATTACCTCTCTCTTTCCCCTGGAGCAAACACATATTTTTAATGGATTGCTTATTTAAAAGCTCAGTCAAATATTCATGCTACTCTGATTAGTCTTTTAATTGAGTGAAGGGAAGGTGAGAAGTAAAAGATGTTCATTTGTCTGCAGAAATGACATCTGTACTCTTTATATATTCAATCATTTAAATCAGCAATTCTCAACCTGTGGGTCGTGACCCTTTCGGAGTCAAACGACCCTTTCACAGGGATCACAAGGGTAGCCTAAGACCATGGGAAAACACATATTTCCGATGGTCTTAGGAACCGAGACACCGCCCCTCTATCCATCTCCAGGCGGGTCCACCCACATGCAGATATGCCCACATACAAGTATCAAAGGGTCGCAGCATTAGGAAGGTTGAGAACCACTGATTTAAATGATGTATTTGAAGCTGAGGATGCTGTCACAGGAGAAGTGATTACCTTTGCATTTCCCACACAAATTCGGACAATGAGTTCTTTTGGGATCCATATGAGTTTCACTGGGCAAGAACATCTTGCTATTTATAGCTTTGACAGGTGGTATGCACTGCCTATATAATATACTCAAAAGCTGCTGGAAAGAGAAAGACATCAAGTTCCTCTGATCCTTTCCTATGCCCACTCAGTAAGGGCTCAACAGCTAATGAAAAGATTTTCCTTCGCTACACAGCAAGTAGACAGCAAACAGTCACAGAATGTCTGCCTATATTGAATCACAGACGAGCCTTTTCAATACTTGGTATCATGTATTTCCTGTAACTTGAAAGAAGCAGAACCGATTGATCATGCTTGAAGGACAAGTCCCCTGTTGGTGCATCCCCTATTATACATATAACACTTTTTTTCATTTGATTAAAAAAAACACCACTTACAAAATATTTTAAAACATAAAAATCTTTTGGAGAACATATGTGAAAGGATAGTAGGGGGGAAAATAGGAGCTGAGAATAATAAAAGAGAATCAAATGGAAAGTTGAGAAACCAGAGGGAAATTATATTTTAGTGAGTTCCTACTATATGCTTATCATGGATTTTTGTTTTTGTTTTTTTTTTTTCATCCATATTCAGGAGAGATCATTCTAAACCAGAATTCTTGGTTAAGGAAACTATTACAGACTCATTAGTATGAAATTCTGGCATTTGAGACTAGAAGTTTGAAGACCAGAGGTAACATTCCAATTTAGAATTGAAGGCTAGGGAGATGAGGCCCATATTTTCTTTCTTCTATCTTTCAGTTCAATTCAACAGTCTTTTATTAAGTGCCTAAATCTATGCAAGACAATCTGCAAGGTGCTAGGGGCAAGGGAGGGGGGAATACAAAGTTATTGTAAGGAATTTACAATCTAATAAACTTATAGTTAGGGAAGGGAAGAAAGGGTAAGGAAAGTAGGGGCAGTGTCAGAGGAGAGAAGGGGAGTGATTTAAGAGAAGTTGCAAAGGTGAAATCAATTGGTCATGGCAACAGATTGACTACTGGGGTAAGATACAGTGAAAAGTCAAGGATGACACATGTAGGTTGCAACACTAGGGAACTGGGAGGATGGTGTTGCCTTATATAGTAATAAGGAAGTTGAGGGATAGCCCAGGGAAAATTAGGGGAAAGATGATGAGTTCATTTGGGGACACATTGAGTTTAAGATGTCTACTGGACATCCAGTTTGAGATGTCTTAAAGACAGTTAAGATATAGCTAGATGGCTCAGGAAGACCTGAGTTCCAATCCAGCTTCAGAAACTTCCTAGTCATGTGACATCAGACAAGTCATTTAGCCTCTGCCACTGGAGGAAATGGCAAACCACTGCAGCACCTTTGCCAAGAAATCCCCATGGAGAGAGATTCACAGTCATAAAGAGTTGGACATGACTGAAACAACTGAACAACAAATGGCAGTTAGAGATAAGCAGAGAGATTAGGGTGAGATAGATTTGAGAATCATCAGCATAGCAATGAAGGTAACTAAAACAATGGAAATTGATAAGATCACCAAGTGAAATAGTTTAAAGGGAGGAAAGGGACCAGAACAGAACCTTGTAAGACACTTTTGGTTTGCGGGTATGATGTGGACGAGTATCTAACAAAGGACACTGAGAAGAAGCATTCTGATAGGTGAGGGGAGAACCAGAAGAGAATGGCATCCCAAAAACCTGGAGAAGAAAGAGAAGGAGGAGGAAGTTGTCAACAGTGTCAATGGCTGCAGAGAGATAAAAGAGAATGAGTGTTGAGGGAAAAGTCATTAGATTTCACAATTAAGAGATCATTGGTGACTGTAATAGGGGAGCTAGGTAATAGAGGTAATAATAGGGGTATTTGGTTTAGACTTTCAATTGGGGGAAGGGTGAGAAAGTTCAATGGGAGAGAAAATAGATATTTATTAATTGAAAAATTAAAATTCAAAAATAAAAATAAAATAGATGAGAAGTTTTTATACAAATCATTATTCTGCATATGGAAGAGGTGACTCGCAAGGGTTTGGGGGAAAAATAATAAGTTCTGTTGCATACATGTTAAGTTTGAGATGCCTATGAGACCTATAGTTTGAGACATCCAGGAAACAGTTAGGGAAGAGGGACAGGGAATGACTATAGCTCAGAAGAGAAAATGGGGAGTGGAAAACATCAACATAAATAGAATCATTAAATCCATGGGAACCAATGAGAATACCAACTCAGGTAATACAGAGCAAAAAGAGAAGAGGGCTCAGGACAGAACTAACCTACAGTTAGTCAGCATGTCATAGCTAAAAATTCCATAAGGGAGATTGAAAAGTAGCAGTCAGAGATATAGGAAAAGAACCAGGAAAAAGCAATGCCATGAAAACTCAGATAAGAGAGAAGGTGATTAACACAGGGAGAAGGTGATTAACAATGTCAAATAATGTATGGAAATCAAGGAGGAAGAATGAGGAATAGCCTTCAGATTTGGCAATTAAGAGATCATGATAACTTTGGAGAGGGCAATAACAGATGGATTGATTGTGCTGCCAAGGCTTTAGAAGAGAGAGAAAGGGAAACAAGGAGAGGCATCAAATGTAGATGGTTTTCTGAAGGATTTTGGCTATGAGGAGAGGAAAGATATAGTATTATAGTGAACAGGAGTGGTTGGATAAAGTGAAGGCTTTTTTAAGTAGGGAGTAGACAATGGCATTGCTGGTGGCTGCATTGAAAGAGTAGGTTGTGGGAACTGGGTAGATTCAGAAACTGGGAAGTTCCAGTGATTGAGGAAGCACAAATATGTATAATGCAGTGCCCAAGTTTGAGAGATAAAATGGTGAGTCATCCATTGAGCTCATTAAGAAAGGAAGAATGTCCTGTGTGTGGACAGATATTAGCCATTAGAATTTGGATTGGCAATAGATTTGGATAGTATGAATCTCAAGGAAGAAGTTTCTAAGTTGTGGTGGTAAAGGGATAATCTGGAAGTGACAGTGGGGAGCAAGGAATACTCTGACTCTCCAACCACACCCAGGGAGTTAATGGAGGTTGAGGAGAAGAGAGAGATAAGAATAGCTAAAAATGGAAAATAAAACTGTATCATGAGGAGGGAGTAAATCTATAATAGTGACGGAGTCTAGAAGGAGAAAGAAAAAGAAGTTTGTTAACCATGAAATAAGGATTGCAGAGGGCAGTGAGATCTGGAATAGGACATATGGGACGTGGCAGACTCAGGGGGAGGGGGTAACAGCATTGAGGTAGATAGGTGACTATGTCTTTGGAGGTGAGGAACAAGGTTTGTACATTGGCACCTGAGGGTTCAGAACCACTGGAATGTGGGGAGGAAGAAGGGATGGAGGTAAGCTAACCACTGGGGAATTCATCCATATTTGGTATCAGTGATTGGAAAGATGTCAGTTAAGGCATGTTACTAGACTGTTCAAAGTCCACCCTGGAAGCCCAATTACACTTTGTCCTGTAGAAGAACCACAGTTGGCCCACCAAACAAAAGGCCAGAGATGACAGAGCCTGGTCAGGAAGCAGAAGCGAAGGACTTTGCTGGAGAATGTTGAATATTCATCTATTCAACTTGGCCAATGAGAGAATTCCATTGAATTATCTCATTCAGAATATAAAACAACAAACCTCAAACAAGCTTTAAGTAGCTGCTATAGTCAAGTCATTATGTTAGGTATGGAGGGAGATACAAAAACATAGTCACTGTTCTCATAGAGCTTGCATCTAATGAGAGAAATTATAAATATGCAAATAATTATAATGCAAACGAGAAGAGTCATATATTTAGAGCTCAAGGGACTCAAGAAAGACATTGTATCCAAATCCTTCATTTTACAGATGAAGACACTGAAGCACAAAAAGGTTAAGTGACTTGCCCAGGGCCCCAAAGTGAGTAAGCATCAGGTGTGGAATTCAAACCTTGGGCAAATCACTTCTTTGGGACCCAGTTTCCTCATTTCTTAGAGTAGGTAACATTTGAGGATTCTTAAAGTTCTAAATCCATGATTCTATGCTCCTATTTAGCTTACCTCCCCATAAATACCCTTCCAGAGTTTGTCAAACGGATGATAATTGTAGCGACCTCCTGACAGAGAGTAGATGTTCTCAGTGTACATAAGACACATATTTTTGTTACACAGTCCATTCGGGAATATGTTTGATTTCACTATTCATATTTCTTTGGGCAGCTAGGTAGCACAGGGAATAGAGTGCTGGGCCTCAAGTCAAGAACTCATCTTCCTAAGTTCAAATTTAGCTTCAGATGCTTACTAGCTGTGTGACCCTGGGCAAGTCACTTAACCCTGTTTGCCTCAGTTTCTTCATCTGTAAAATGAGTTGGAGATGGAAATGGCAAACCACTCTAGTTTCTTTGCCAAGAAAACCCCAAATGGGGTCACAAAAAGTTGGACATCACTGAAAAATCAAGAGTTTTGGTTTAGTTTGGTTTGAGTTTTCAAGGGAAGAAAGGGGGATAAGGTATGATAGGAGAGAAAAAGGACTTTTATTAATTGAAAAAATAAATTTTGAAAATAAAAAATAAACAAAATGAATGAGAAATCTTTTTTATACAAATCATTATCCTCCCTGGACAAGTAGCTTTTTGCAAGGTCACAAGAAAGCATGGAAAACTAGGTTTGAGACTCATTTATCTACAGTTAGAAAGAACATGGAAGTTCAGGAGGATTACTACAGGTCAAATGGCAGACTAATGAGGCTGAAATTTTCATGTGTGTGTACAAAACATGAGTCCCGTTATTTTTAGAATCAACTTAGCACAAAGTTCTAAACAAAACTAAAAATGGCACAACCAAATGGGAAGGTATCTTGTCACTAGACTTTTATCTCAAATACCGAAGATCTGAAAGTGATTCTTCCAGAAACATGTGCTTTTTACTGAAACTCGATGCATAATACTAAGTCAAATGTGTACTGGGACAGTAATTTGGTTGTTCTTTGAGTTTCAGCTTCACCAGTCTCTAACCCTTCATCTCCTCTTCTACCACCAACTCTCCTTCTCGCTCTCCCTTTTTCTTAGTAGTTCTCTCATCATTCTTTACCACCGATGGTTATTTTGGTTTCTGCTGACAGGATCTAAAACCTGGTAGCAAAAAATAACCATGAAAATGTTTATTTCTGCAAAAACGAGACCCCAAGAGCTATAATATAATGACAGCAATTGCAGACATGTCTAGAAACATCTGTAGTTATACATTTCCACTAATTTTCTGGGGTCACATGCAGAAATCATAGTTTTAAAAAGGATTTATTGTCAGATAGAATGATGCACAATAAAAGGTACATTTTGGGATAAAAATGGGGATTCTTTTTAGCAGTTATTGCACTAATAACAATTCTATATTTAAAAAGTGCAAGAGAAACATTCTATCTTTCTAACATTTTATCATATGCATTTTGGATCACAGTTGCTAAGAATAAGAAAGGAAGGAAGGAGAGAGAAAAGGAGAAATTTTAATCTTAGCCCTGCCCCCAAATTCTGCATACATGAAGTATATGTAAGGCATTGTGCTTGACACTGAAAGATAAACAAAGATACATTCCCAACCCTCATAATTCTTACAGGTTAATCAAAGAGCTATATAACACATATACGAATAACTTCAATATCACATCATCACCAAAGAATTTGTTTAAAGCAACTGAAATTGGTGATCTGAGAAAAATAAGACTTGAGAGGGACATGACATGTGTCTTCAAATATTTGAAAGCCCCTGACATGGAAGATGGATTGGACCAGTGGTTCAATCATTTTTCAGTTGTGTCCAACTCTTGGTGACTCCATTGAGGGTTTTCTTGGCAAAGGTACTGGAGTGGTTATGGGGTTAAGTGACTTGCCCAGAGTCCCACAGCTAGTAAGTGTCTGAGACTGCATTTGAACTCAGATGAGTCTTCCTGACTCCAGACCTGGTGTTCTAATCACTGCGCCACCTAGCTGTGTCAAACTTAAATAGAAACTGGGTCTGTTGAGCTGATGTTTATGGCCACATATTGACTTGGTTTTAAAATCTGATATTTTTCATATTTTTTTTACATTTTTATTATTTTGTTAAATATTTTCCTATTATATTTTTATCTGATTTAGGCTTACTTGGGAGTGTTGTGGGCCACATGTTTGACTCCTCTGGGTTAGACTTATTCCAATAAATCTCTGTTCCACAAAGGCAGATTTCAGCTGATAGAGGAAAAAGTTTCTTACTCTACAAAAGGACTGCCTTGGAAGTTGTCATCATTGGAGGTCCTTCAGCAGAGAGGATGGATCCCTACAGGGATCAATAAACCCAGCAATGGATATTTATAAGGGCTTACTGTGCAGACTAAGCCCTGGGAATTTTTTTCAAAGAGTCCTTGTCTTTAAGAAATTTGTTTTCTAATCAGGGAGACAACAAGTATATAAGTTCATACAAAAGACATTCAGAAGAGGTAGAAAGTAAGCTTGGAAGGAAAGACTAGTATATGAGTGGACCAGAAAAGGTCTCTTACAGAAGGTACAAAAGCTGAATGCTGAAGAACACCAGGGATTCTAAAAGTCAGATATAAGGAAGGAGAGCATTGCAGGTATAGGGGTCACCCTACTATACATAGGCAGAAACATGGGAGCTTCGTGAGCAAGTAACAGCAAGTAAACTGGTATGCCTGGATTGTAGAGTACGTGAAGGGTAATAAAAAAAAATGGTGAAAGTATCCAGTTGTAAAGAATTTTTAAAACCAAATAAAGGAGTTTATATTTGATCCTGCACATAATAGGAAGTTACTAGAGATTACTGAGGGGTATCTAGGTGGTACAGTGGATAGAATGCTGGGCCTGGAGTGAGGAAGAGTCATCTTCATGAGTTCAAATCAGATTTCAGATACTTACTGGTTATGTGATCCCGGGTAAGTTACTTAACCCAGTTTGCCTCAGTTTCTTCATCTGTAAAATGGACCAGAGAAAGAAATGGCAAACCATCCTAATATCGTTGGCAAAAAAAAAAATCCCAAATGGGGCGGCTAGGTGGCCCAGTGAATAGAGCACTGGCCCTGGAGTCAGGAGGACCTGAGTTCAAATCCAGCCTCAGACAGTTAATACACACAAAAAAACTAGCCATGTGACCTTGGCCAAGTCACTTAATCCCAATTGCCCTACCTTCCTCCCTCCAAAAACCAAAAAAAAAAAATCCCAAATGGGTCACAAAGAGTTGGACATAACTGAACAGCAGCAAAAGAAATTAATGAGTATGTATGGAGGTTCGGGAAGGGGGAGGGGGACGTGGTGTAGCAGCACATAGTGCATGCATACAATTGATTTCTGTATGCTGTCATAAGTTTCTTTTCATTCTCTTTCTACTTGTTTCCAGTATAGCTTCCGTATTTGTAAGGAAAAGCCATAACCAGCTAACACTGTCCTAATAGTGTAGAATTTAGCTGAGACTTTTAATAATTCAGTCCAGATGATTAACTGATTAGAGGTCAAAGAATTTGTGGCTCAGCTTTATAATAACCCTATTTCTAAAATTCTTCTCAGTATTTGTTGACGAATTTACGACTTGAATTGATTCCCCTGCTGCTATCTTTGATATGATTCATCTCCTTCACTTCCAGTAGCCACTATTAATTTAACAAGTCTGGTTGAAATGTAAATCTTTCCCTTTCCCTTTTGGCATCATAAAACACAAATTTATCTTTTACAAATATAAAACTAAAGACTATATAAGTCTTTTGAAAATTCTATCTAGCACTCAATGGTCATCTAGATGCCATGTCATTGTGCCCCATACATAAACTGAAATTGGTTATTAAAATGTCTCCGTGTGTTGATAAGTATACTTGGTGGCAGCAGCTGTAAAGGAATTCTTGGATATTTCCATACCAGGGCTTATTAGGGTTGACAGGACACTAAAAAGACTTATACTCATCAATTTATACAAACTTTATCGACTATTCAACAATACAAACATCAACCCATCTAGGACCAAACCACCAACCTGATTCCTGAAGGTCCTTGTAATATCTCATACCCATGCTCATGACATGGTTCCTTCTCTACCCAGCTGGAAGCCATGTGTCTCCCTCCAAGGTGACATGTCAAGTCTTTCACAATTAGTCCTGCTCTTGAGTGAACATGGGATGCTCAAATTTCAGAGTTCAAGCAATACAGGAGTCTATCCTGGTTATGACCCAACAGCAGGCTGATGGTTGGGATCTCTGGTGGGTCTTTGTAGTTCTGGTTTAGGACATTTACAAATTACATCTAAATTTTATTGGTGATCAATTGCCTAAGTTTATGATGGAAGGAAACTATCAATTAAAGATTTAGATTCCTAACATCACTAGCCAAGTGTTTTTCAGTTAACGTACAAGATGTGGGACACATTCACACACATCATTAGTAGGGGTTTAGGTTTTGTTGGGGGGGAGGTGTTTGTTTGCTTGGCTTGGTTTGGTTTTTTACCAAGTCTAAGGGACACCATAACACATTGTCACCAAACTATACACAAGTGATTATCTTATTACAGAAAAATAACTTGTATAACAACTACTTAGTCACAAAATGGAGGCTTAAGTGAAAAGGAGTTCATCATCCTATGTTAACATGTTTATTCCTATGATACATGGTCAACTTACACTAAAAAAAATCACTTTGACAGCTGAATGGAGGATACTTTGGAGTGAAAAGAAATTTGAAACAGGGAGACCAATTATAAAGTAATTGCAATAATTCAGACAAAAAAAGATGTAATGAGGGTTGTGTGTGTGGAAAGGAGACATGACAAACATGGAAGTAAAAAATGACAAGTTTGGCTACTGATTGGATATATGGGGTGAATGGGAGTTGTTGGTCATGAACGTCATCAAGGTTGTGAACCTTAGTGAGTGGGAAGATGTTGGCACCCTCAATGCCAAAGGGAAATGGGGAAGATTAAATGGGGAGATAGTTAATTCTGTAAAGGGAAGATTAAGTTTAAGATGCCTATACGGCACAGTTTGAAATGTCAAAGAGCTAGCCTGGAACTCAGGGGGAAAACTAGACCTTGATATATAACTCCATGAATCGTCTGCATAGAGGTAATAATGAACCTATGGCAGCTAACGAGATCACCAAATGAGACAATGTCGAGACACCCAAGAAAAGGACCAAGAACAGAATGCTGGGGGACATCCAGAGTTAGTGGGCAGGGCATGGAGAAGAAACAGAAAAGGAGACTGAGTCACATAGATTGGAAGAGAACCAAGAGAGAACAGTGTCATGAAGACACAGAAAAGACCAAGGAATATTGTGAGGAGATAACAACTGAGGCAGGTATTAGAAATCTGAGATTCTGTGAACTGTGCCTAAGCCATCTGTGAATGCTTTGTGCTTTCTCTTTCTCAGCTGGGAAGGCCTTATCTCCCTCCTCTTTATCAACATTCATCATTGCCTTTAAAATTTACCTAGTAACCTCTGATTCCCTATATTTCTATATAGATATAGAGGTATATATATATACATACGCATATATACACATATATAGACATATATTTTACCTAACAAATTCTACTCCTGATCTTTGTTTTTATGTTTGTGCATATCTCTTGTTTCTTATCCCTCCTGACTCCTTTACTTTACTTCTTCCCCCTACCTTGCCCTATTACTTAGCCTACCCCTCTCCAAGGATGCTTCCCCTATCCTCCCATTCCCATAAATCTAAACATCCTTCTATACTCCCCTTCAACCTATTCCCTCACCCTCCCCTCTAGAGATCCCTTCCTTGTCCTCTCCCCCTTCCTTATCCCTCTACTGTTTTATTTCTTCTGATTTTAGAAGACTTTTATACTCTTATAGATATAGATATAGATATATACACACATATATATACACATATATATTGTTCCCCCTTAAACCCACTCCCAATGAAAGTAGGTTTCCAGAACTACCAGCCCCTACCCCCATTTAATTCCTCTCTATTGATTCTTCCTCCTGCACCTCATTTGTGTAAAATAAGTACCCTTCTTAGTTTTTCCTAAATGGTTTTACTTTTTAAAGTCATTTCATCCTTAGGTCTACCCCAATCTTCTTATGAGCTAGCCACTTACTAACAGCAATCTTATACACAAACACACACACACACACACACACACACACACACACACACACACACACACACACACACA
>JAQQSV010009020.1:0-13625 GCA_028646515.1 Pseudochirops corinnae | reverse complement strand
CTAGGGGCAGGGAAGATCTTCTACTCATTTCTATTTGACATTTGCTTTGGAGAACTAGAAACTGTGCAGTAGTTATTTTCATTTGTCAGCAAGATAGAGTGTCAGGTTTCTGTTGTTTCCGAGTTCAGGGTAAAAACAATTATTAATCTTGACTCTTGAGAACTGATGATGAAACAGTCTTGGTTGAAAAACAGTCTACTGTAGGTGCAGAATGAGTCTGTAAGACAACGTAGCTGTTAGTTTTGCTTGTTCAGTTGTTTTCAGTCACGTCCAACTCTTCATGTCCCCATTTGGGGTTTTCTTGGCAAAGATACTGGAGTGGTATTTTTCTTTCTCCATTTCATTTTATGGATGAGAAAACTAAGCAGGGTTAAGTGATTTGTCCAGGGTTATATAGCTAGTAAGTGCCTAAGGCAGGATTTGAACTCATAGACATAAGTCTTCCTAATTTCAGACCTTAGGTGATACAGTGATTGGAGTGTCTAGCCTAAAGTCAAGCAGACTCATCTTCATGAGTTCAAATCCATCCTCAGACACTTACAAGGCATATGACCCTGGGCAAATCACTTAGCCTTCTTTGCCTCAATTTTCTCATCTATAAAATGAGTGGCAAGCCACTACAGCATTTTTGCCAAGAAAACCCTAAATGGGGTCATGAAGAATCAGACATGACTAAAATGACGACAATCTTGTTTTGTTTAGCTATACTTATTTGTTGCAAGGGAGGGCTATATTAAAGAAACATTTTGCTAAAGTAACAGCAATGTAAATAATGTAGAATGAATAAAGTAGAAATGATAAATTATGTTGTGTATTCTCTTGTTGGACTAGGTGGTGCTGTGGATAGAACACCAGGCCTGGAATCAGAAAGACCTTAGTTCAAATCAGACCTCAAATTCAAAACCCTGGGCAAGCCACTTAATTTTGTTTGCCTCCGTTTCCTCATCTGTAAAATGAGCTGGAGAAGGAAATGGCAAATCCAGTATCTTTGCCAAGAAAACCCCAAATGGGATCATGAAGAGTCAGACAAGACTGAACTTCAAATAAGATTGATAATCAAAAGAAGTTAAAGAAGTTAGACAAATTCAAACAAAAAAATTTAAATTAAAAGAAAAATCTCTTCTCTTACACCATATTTTTCAAACTGGTTAGATTTTAATGTGCTTTAAGTTGATACAGACAGAGAAAATGAAACTTTAAAGAGAAAAAAGTACAAGGTGTGAGATTTACAGCATTAAGATTTATCATTACAAAGAGTGACCAGCAGAGGGAGTATGGTAAGGTCTTTACAACTATGTTGTGAGTGTGCAAAACAGATTTCTATATGATTGACACAGTGTGTTTTGATTTTAGTATTACAGAACTTAGAATGGAAACACACTTCAAAAAAAAACAAAACTATTCCTCTATCTTACAAATAAGGAAACAGATGCCCAGCAAGCTTATGTGTTTCACCCAGTGCCACAGAGCTAATAAACAAAAATGGAATTTGAACCCAGCAGGAAAACAAAAGAATAAGAGGAAGAAAGGAATTGAGAGGTAAAGCATAAAGTAACAGGGCAGATGGCCAAAAGGTGGGTGACTAGATGCAATGTGAAACACAATCTAGAGTGGAACTAGCTAGATCTAGGGCCTAGGTGAATTTGTGCACTCATTAATCAATTCAACTCAGTTCCAAGGGAAGCTATTTTTTCTGAGATTAAAAACTTTTAGGAGAGAAATCACCAACCTACTCTCAATCCACTGTCTCCTCAAAATAATAATCTTCTATCAGCCTGATTTTCCAGGTCTGCCTATTTACCTCATTTTTATATATTCTATTCTCTGTAGATATCAATTTGTTCTTTTAGATATCTTTCCATGAAAAATGGTTTAGGTCTGTGACTGATAATGTCAATAAAGATTTATTAAGCACCTGGTTATTCTGCTAAGTTCTGGGGTTACAAAGAAAGGCAAAAGACTGTCCCGCTTCTCAAGGATCTCACAGTTTAATGGAGAAGTTTAATGCAAACACTTATGTACAAATAATATATACAGGATGAATTAGAAATAATCAGCAGAGGGAAGGCACTAGAATTAAAGGAGATCAAAAAAGGCTTCTTGCAGAAGGTAGGATTTTGACTGGGACTTGAAGGAAGTCAGGGAAGTCGGGAGATAGAAAAGAAAAGAGAGAACATTCAGGAATGGGGACAACCAGTGAGAACACCCAGTCAGAAAAGGCAATGGCAAAGTCAGAGTAGAGAAGAAAGGGATCTGACAGATAGGACATGGAAACTGATTTGAGATGGGGGGGACAGGGTGAGAGAAAGCGAGAAGTTGAGGATGACCTCTAGATTGGAAACTTGGATTCCTGAGAAGATGGTGGTATCCTTGAGCAAAATAGTGAAGTTAGAAAGGGGGCAGAGTTTACAGAGAAAAAATGAGCTGGGGAAGGAAATGGCAAACCACACGAGCGTTTTGTTGTTTGTTTGGTTGGGTTTTTTATGTCTGTATTGTTTCTCTGGGTAAGACTATCTCTTCCTTCCCCACCTTTCATTTGGGACTTTAAGATCTTTTCAGGCAAAGTCCTTGAGCAGAATTTTTTGTTGTTTAGTCATGTCTGAATTTTCATGATTCCATTTGGCATTCTCTATGCAACTATATTGGAATGGTTTGTCATTTCCTTCTTCAGCTCATTTTACAAATGAGGAACTAAGGCAAACAGGCTTGAATGACTTGCCAGGGTCACACAGCTAATAAATGTCTAAGGTCAAATTTGAACTCAGGAAGATGAGTTTTCCTGCCTCCAGGCCTGGTACTCTATACACATGAGCTTAAGATGTTTATAGGATGTCCAGACTGAGATGTCCAATAGGCAGATGGAGATGGGGAACTAGAGGTCAGGAGAGAAGTTAGGGCTGAACATGTGGATTTGAGAATCACTGACATAGAGATGATAATTGAAACCTTGGAGGTTGTTGAGACACCAAGTAAAATAGTATGGAGGGAGAAGAGAAGAGAGACCATGACAGAGCCCTGTGGGACGCCTCTAGCTGACAAATGTGACCTAAATGAAGATCCAGCAAGAGAGAATAATAACAAACTATAAGACAGGTAGAAAGAAAACCAGGAAGAATAATGTCATGAAAATCTAGAGGAGAAAGAGTATCAAGAAGAGAGTGACTGACAGTCTTAAAGCCTACAGAGAAGTCAAGAAGGATGAGAGGGAGAAAAGGCCAATAAAATTAGCAATTAAGAGATCACTAATAACTTTAGAGAGAGCAATTTCAGTTGAATGGTAAAGTCAGGAGCCAGACTGTGGTGAACTAGGAATCAAGTGACAGCAAAGGAAGTAAAAACACTTATTACAATCAGACTTCTTCAAGGAGTTTAGCTGCAAAATGGAGGAGAGATATGGGATAACTAAGAGGGATGGATAGATCAAGTGAGGATTTTTTGAGAATGGATGAGATATGGGCAGATTTGCTGGCAGTAGGGAAGTAGCCAATAAACAAGGAGAGATTGAAGAAAAATGAGAGAATGGGCATGGTAGAGGGGACAACTTTTTGGTGAAGACAGGTTGGAATGAAATTACTTCTGTGTATGTTTGCCTTGGCAAAGAGCAGGGCCACCTCTTCATGTGAGATGGGGTGAAAGAAGAGATAATGGCAGAAGATAGCTGGGTATTTGAGAGTACAAAGAGAGGAGAAGATGGAGCTCTTGGCTAATGGTCTCAATTTTTTTTCAGGAAAATATAAGGTAAGGTTCTTATCTGAGAGGGTAAGGAGGAGAATGAGCCATGGTTGAGGAAGGAGGGATGCTGAAGAGGTTTGGAAGAGCCATTATGGTGAGTGGGTAAAGAAATTTGAAAATCTTAAAAAAAAACCAAGCATTTAGTCAAATGTCTTCTGTACAAAGTACTATGCTAGATGGTGGAAATACATGATAAAAATGAGACAAAATTGGGGGGGTGGAGGGTGGAGTAAACGATCTTAAATATACCTCTCAGTTCTAAATCTAAGGATTCTAAGTTTCTAGATACTATAGAACTCGAATTTGCGTGCTATATTATGTTATGGGGTAGGAAGAGGAGAGTTATAGCAATAAATTCATAAAATGGCTAAAAGAAGAAATTAATTAAATGAAAATGATAGACAGAGACATGTACCAAGTCATTTTCTCTCTACATTTTGTATTTTTCTTAGCATATTATCCAAAACCATTTCATTAATTTATTTGATTAGAATTAAAAAGACAAAGATCTTAATGGATTATTTGTTTCTACCAAAAAGCAAAAATGGTTTGGGATCACCCTGTTTCTAGCAGGAAATACAAAGAATGGGACTTTGCTCCTTTTTCTTCCGTCTCCCCCAATATATTACATTCAAGATCATCATAAGGTCCTCAGTTCCATGGCATTTCGAATATGAATGTGGAATTTTAAGTCACCAGTATCTGTGCAGGCAGAAAGAAACAGTCACACAGCTCCCCCAGCAGGAACTTAGTCTGTCCTTCCCTAAAATCTATACAACAAAATTTGCAAACAAGTCCCTGGCTTGTTTGCACCTGATGATTCCTGCTACTCAATCCTGTCACTAACCAAATCAGAGCCTGCAAGGGAATTCTTAGGCACCGATAAGACTCATTGTGGAGCTGTGGTTAGATGTGCTGGTAAAGTACAGTCAGTAAGCCTTGATACTAAATTAGAACAAAAAGGAGGTAAGTGGCTTCTGTAATGATGCCAACAGGTCTCTGGAGTCCTTTGGGTGCCAAGGGTCACATGGGAATACAGGATTTTAGACATGAATAAAATCACAGCATTAATTTACCTATGTGTATGTTCTATCTTCAGGTAATGAATAGATAACAACAGAGTTGTAATTTTGTGAGAGAATTTCTCAACCGAGGGAGAATCTCCCCCACCAGCTGGATTTGCTAAGGAGGGGTCAAATAACTTGAGTAGCCAAGTGGGAAAAAGATGGATTTATGAGCATGCTTTAAAAAAAAAATAAAAAATTAATTAATAAATAAAAAGAGTGCTGGCTGATAGCAGCTTTATATTCCTAGAGTATAGATTTGTTTCTTTGTTTGAATAACTTTTCAGGTCCTCTTAGAGTATACAACCCATCAGCAGCATTCTGTAGCAATTGGCATAGATAAAGTAACATCTTTCACAGGTGAGGAAAGGGTAGAGAAAGGGAGAATCAATCAAAGGAAAAAGGGAGGGTTTCTGCTGAAGTATTTGCTGTACAGCTGGCAAGGTTAATTATGAGAATGAGAAAACATTGCCTATCCAAGATTAAGAAAGAAGAGGAGGTGAGCAAACACTTTTACAACTTTTTAAGCAGTCCATTTGATCTAAGATAGCTGAGTTGAGGTAACAGTTAGACAAAGCTACAAGTGTCTCCTACACAAAGACAATAAATAGGTTTTACAATAGTGGATGGTACCTTCGCTTTAATGTGACCTCACATAGTTTATTGTATTTTTTCTCTACTTGAATTCAAAGACCTCAACTCCTATTGACATTATTGGTCAGAATTGTTATGCTTTTTCTTGTTTTCTGAGGCCCTCAAGGCCATTGAAGAGAATACAGAATAAAATCCTATTGCAGCTTCCAGAAAGGTTCTAAGGATAATTTTGTATTGGTTTCTGTTAAACATATAAAGTCAGCTAGGAATAGAGAAGACTATAATAGAAGATTTGAAGAAAAGGGGTGAGATATTTGGAGCTTCAGTGCCAGAAGGTTGCTAATGGTACATGCTGCCCTTTATTTTCATCATCTACCACTTTGTATTTTTAGATGACCTTCTGCCAGGTAGCTTGATGTACTTTATTTTTGTCATCTAATTAATCTCCTTGACATCTGTGACACCTGACATCACATTATCAGTTTGAGGGTCACATGGCCAACCCACATAAAGCTATTTATTTCCTCATGTTGAAAGAGGCAAGACATGATTATTTTTTCCCCACAAACCAAAGTACACGGCTTGTGTGATATTTATGTGATCACCCACAAGCCAGCACAATATATCAGAAGAGTGGTCCCCAGAGACACCAGTGAAGACTATCCAGTAACTTGATGCCTCCCCAATATGGATAATGTTGTTTACTTACTTTCCTGGACACAAGCAAGAGACTGAAAATGATCACAGTGCCTCAGAACAGGACCATCCCTTACAAAACAGTTTGTATAAGAGATAACAGTGAGCTAGGAATTAGGAGAACTGGGTTCTAATAACAATAATGCCCCTACATCACCCAATGACTTGTGGGTGAGCATGGAAAATGTCAAATGAACAAAAAGGCATATTGATATGGAAATCTGCAAAGCAGAGCACATGGGCAAGGATTAAGGATGGGAAGAAAATAAGTAAAATTATAGCAGGAATATACTATAGTCAGCAAAGGGAAATGACATATCCCAAAGCTATCCCAGAAGGAAAGATAGAGTCCTAACATAGGGCTTTAACTATGTAAACATCTGCTTCAAGGTTCTCTTTATTAGTGACTTAGACAGGTAGGACTTTCTCCAACTACGCTTTCACCTTCCAGAAGGTAGATGAGATGTAAAGTCAGAGGGCCAAAAGGTAAAAAGACTGGAGGGATTGCTATACTGGACCTGATTCTGACCAATAAAGAAAAAGTGGTAAGTAAAATAGAGATGGCAAGAATTTGGAGAGAAATTAGCTGTACTATTTTATATATTTTGAAAGATAAGGCAGGGCAGAAGACATTGTGTATCTATTCCAAAATTTGGAAGATTTGATTGCAAAGAGTTCAGAGAAAGGACAGGCAGGAAGCCGTAGCCTGAAATTACATAAAGAAAGCTGGCACAGGAATGAAATTCTGATCAGTACAAATACAAATAATTTGAATGAGGAAGAAAAGACAGAAGTGTCTAAAGAGACTGATACAGTTGTACAGGAAATTTCCTGAAAAACTCTGATTTTTAAGAGATTGATAATCACTAAGAAGAGACTGGCCTAAACATCCAAACAGGGAAAACCAAAAGGATGAAGAATTCATACTATCTAGACTATGATGAACACTTAGAAGGACAACATATCCCCACCCCACTCCCATAGATACACTTACATGTAGACATATACATCCTGGGGAAACAATGCAAATAATCTATGAGTTGGGTCTAGAATTAAACAGAAGGAGAATGGATCTTATTGTCTTTCATAAATTACAAAGCTGCTTTAATGGCCCCAAACTTCTACAAACAAAGACTCATCTTTTTAAGGCCAGTATTTTATTACTATTTCTGTATGACTATGAATCATAGAACACTACAGTCTCCAAAGACTTATAAATATATTACTCAAATAGCAATGTAGAGGCCATGGTACATGTAAGTAGGTGTAATGGCAAGCAAAGAAGGAGTTAACACCTTGTTATGGGAATGGAAATCTGAAGATCTTCCCTGCCCCTTGGCCCCTTGATAGGCTTAGGTGAATCTAAGAACCTTCCCTGATTTGAAAATATACTCTGCCTCCTAATATGGTCACATGGAGCTTGTGGCAAGAAGCTTGTTCTTCAGGAATGCCCACACCTTGTTACTTTGTGATTGGGCAGTGGGTCAAGAGGGTTGTGACTTTCTCCAACCCAGGAGAAGGCTATATATACCCTGATGTGATGTTTTGCTTTGGGGCTCACTTTGTAAAGAGTTGTGTGATTTGGGCAGATGAGACTCTGGGCTTTGAAAATCCAGATGTCGGTGCTTCCCTTTCTGGTAAATAACTAGATATGGATTTAATGGTCAGACAGCTGGAAGCCCGTCTGCTGCTCTGTTTCTCTGTCTGCTTGTAGCTTCTGTTTGTATTCTCTGAAGTTCGGGGTGCTGACTTTTTTCCCCTGAACTAGGTAAATGATATATGTTTGATTGAAGTAAGATTGTTAACCCATTTTGAGTTGCTTTCCTTTAGAAAAGCAGATCTAAGAACCTGTGCTGGCAGCCATCCTGGGTATGCTAGGGTGCTTGCAGCTACACTCTTTGTTTCAGCTGTTTAATTATTTAGCACCTTGTCTCAGTTCAAGTTTCTTGCCTATGATTATACTGTCTTTTTTTAAGAAACAGAACTTGTGAACCCTTGTTGCTATTGCAACAGGAAGGAGCAGAACAGGAAGAAGATTAATGACCATATAAAAGGAGAAGCCCAGGCTGACGGAGAGCAGAACTGAAACATGGCTGTGGCACCAGTACTCTGTCTGTTTTGATGTTACTTTGTCAGATCTGTCTGCTGATAGAGGACATTGCTGTTGTTACAGAAGCCCTAGGACCTTAGTGCTGGTTCAGAAGCCCTGAAAGAGGATTTTCTTGTTGTCTGTCTACAGAAGTCTTAGAGGAGGGTTTTACTGATGTGTTCAGAGGTCCTGGGACTATACTGATGATTTGTGTTGATTTCTCAGGCCTTGTTTGTGGGTCTATGTTGATTTCATAGGCAGAAAGTGAATTGATGATGGTGCTGGCAATGTTTATGAATGGTATTGTGGCTCTGTTATGCTTTGTCTTCCCAGAAACAGAAACTGTGAAGGACTTGAGGTGGAGTGGATATTGTGAGTTTCAATGTGGAAAGGTAGCTAGATGAGGAGCTGATAGCTGCCTAACTGTGAATCCAGGTGACAGTGAGGCACACCCAGGGAGCTGGACTTGTGGAAGAAGAACCATGGAATTTGAGAGCCAGCCTTGAGTCAAGATGAAAAGACCTCTCCTTGGGTACTTAGTTCTGACTGAGAAGATCATGATTTACTGGGGCCTAGGGGTGGGAGAACTTTGTACTTTGTACCTTGTACCCCTTAAGGATGATTGAGTTAAAGATGATTGGAAACTAATCTCCAATCAAAAAGAAAGAAGACTTTTTGACTGAGAGATTAAGATAATGTGACCTAGGGGTGGAAAACTTTGACCTTCGTACTTTGTGTCTCTTAAGGAAGAATGCTCCTTAAGAATGATTGAGTTAAGGACTTAACTAAATTATATCTTTTGTTTAAAACTATGTGGTCACTTTAGTGAAAACTATGTGGTCGATTTAGGATAAGTTGTTAAGTTATAATATTGTGAATACTGTACTTTGATTTCTGTTTTGTCTTAGTTTATTACTGAATAAATAGAGAGTTCACTATACTATGTAATCAGAACTTTGAAACTGTTCACAGCAGCAGTCCCCTGGAAAGCTGCTTGTGCTTGGATTTACAGTAGGCTGCAACATATAATAAATATATATAATATATGACATAGTATATATTATATATAATTATGAATATAAATATATAATTATATATAAATATAATAAATTAGAAAAAACAAAGAAGAACTGGAATAAAGTATATTATCAAAGACATGTATACAAAAACAAAAAAAAAGAAGAAAGGCTGGCAATATGGTGAGAGCGAGGGACCACCCATCTATATCCCATTCACTCCAATGGCATCCTCAGAAGATAGAAGAAAGATCTGTTTCAATCCATGTTGAGTCAAACCCATGTAGTAAACTTGTGGGAGGACATGGATAAGATTCACATAGTACAGGTAGACATGGATAGGTTGTAATTGGAAGAAACAACCACATCAGTGAACTTATAGACTGAGTATTTACAAAAGACAAAAGCAGGGGCAGGTAACTGAGGAGAAATGTAAAAGATAAGCTTGGTTCTTTAGAGTCAGGATACATTGAAATTTTTAATAAATGCAAAGGACAACAACAAAAAGAGCTGAAAGCTTTGGTTTGATTTATGACCAATGTTGGCAGTAAGGGAAGGAACAAGGAAGAGTTCAGGCTACTGTTTGGGGTGGAAGGAGGAACTCCTATAAAAGTGTTTTCACATACTTTTCCTCATATCCTGTTCACAACAACTCTATAAAATAGACAAGGGATGCTTAATTATGCTCCTTGTACCCATGAGGCAACTGAAGGTAAGAGAGGATATGAGTAACATGCCCAAAGTCATACAGCTAATAAGTAATGGCACCAAAATTCAAATCCAGGTCTGTGGTCCCCTAAATACTACCTTTTTCTGCTACATCTTGCTATTGGCCTTAAGCAAATAACTTATTTTTTCTAGGCTATGATTTTCCCTTCCTGTAATGTTAAGTGGAGGGATATTTTAGATGTTAATAAGTTCCTTTCTAACTCAAAAATTATGTGATTTTATGATAGGAGAGTTTAATATCAGAACAAAGGATTGTGGAATGCCATGCTACTAGGCTGTATCACATACATGTCCTTTACAGAACATATAGATAAGGAATATTTAATTAAGTTACTACTAGAACTTAGTAGGAGTGTCTTTACCTTTCTCTCTACTTGTTCTGCTGCCTTCTTCCTGACATGGGCCCTATTTGAAACCAAACTCAGGCTTAGGATTAGGATAGAAAGGAATGAAAAATTTGGAGAAATGAAAACTCTATCCATGTTTATTGCCTTTAGTATCACAAACCACTTATATGTTGACTATCGAGGACATTTGCATTGATAAGGAGCCATCTGTATCTTGGTTAAAGGATATGAAGTTCATAGGAACCTTCTATGGCTAAATAAGAAAACTTAAGAAGGCCATTTTGTTGTTCATCACATCAGCATAATGCTCCACTGGCATTTGTAAGAAATGTGTATTAAGGATCCATCATGTACAAATGCTTATTACAGTGCCTGGCACATAGTAGGTGAGTTAATAAATGTTTATTGACTTATGGACTGTAGGTATGGAGGGGAGAAAATGAGATGGTTAAGGCATAGTCCCTGCTTTAAAAGAGATTATAATTTAGTAAGAAATATTAGACAGTTATACAAAGTAGAATTGGGCAATTACTCAAAAATGAAGTGAAAGTAAGATGGAGATTGGATGACCAGGGTAAGTTCATGGAGAAGGCAAAATTTCAGCTGGAATTAGAAATGACAGATGAGATTTGGGGGGGAGGGGGGGAGGTTTGAATATTTGTGTTTCAGATGTGTTACTTGTAAACAACATATTTTTGGATTCTACTTTCTTGTTTTTCATTAGATTTTTATTTTATTTTCAAAGATTAGCCTTCCCTTCTTTCCACTTCTCTCACTCTCCTCTCCCTACATTGAGAGAGAAAAAAAAAAGCTCCCGTATATAAAAACCCCATGAATAATCAAATAAAACAAAATTTTTCACTGGCCATGTATTAAGAAAAAATACATTTCAATCTGCAGTCTGAGTCTATCAGCTCTCTGTTAGGAGGTGAGCAGTATGTTTTTTCATGAGTCCTTAGGAATTGTACTTCATTATCATACTGACCAGAGTTCCCCGAGATCTTTTTATATATGTGTACGTGTATATATACACACATAGGAACACATGCATATATGTGTGTTTATACACATATACAAATGTATATTTTGTTTTAATCAACCAAGATCCACCTTCTCACCCTCCCACCCAACCCCTCTATTGAGAACACAAGAAAAACAAAACCCATTACAAACACTGTGTGTGTTAGTCCTTAGTTTTTGAAGAGGACCATGGCATCAGGGAAATGATGGCATGATTTGCAGTTGACTTTGATTTGAGTGAGGGAGGTCTGTGCAAGGTCACCAGCCTCACTTTCTCCTCCAGAGCCTTTTGGGTCTAGTGGTCTGATATTCATCAGGAGGATTTCAGATGGCCCTGTCCCTTTCAGGTTAAGGCCTTTTCAGGTTCTCACTTTGAATAAGGCAAACCCCATTTAGTGAATAAATCTCTTTAAGAAGTGAGTCAAAGGATGAACCCTTTTATTAGAAAAAGAAAAAAATCAAACTGGGAGGGGAAGACCCTCAGAGTTTCTGTTCCAAAAAAAAAAACAAAAAACCAGTTACCATTGACATTCATTCTGAGCCAGGAGGGCCCAAAATATAGCCACTAAGTGGAGTTATTGTGGGAGTTATTGTGTTCCAATCTATAAGCTTCAGAGTGAAATGGGTGAGAAAAAAAGAAAGGAAGGAAGGGAGGGATGAGGGGAGGGAGGAAGGAAAGAAGGAAGGAAGGAAGAAAGGAAGGAAGGAAGGAAGGAAGGAAGGAAGGAAGGGAAGGAGGGAGGATGGGGGAATCTAGGCAGTAAACCCCAAGTTAACTGGGAAGCCTTTCGCTCTCAAAATTTACTTCCTTTGAAGAGGAGAAGGAGAGGGAAATGTCGAGCTAAGTTACCCAGCTGGCTGGATCCCCATTCAGGCAGCTCAGGTGAGTGAGTAATACAAACACATATAGTCAATCATAATAGATTTCCAAATTGGCCATAATCTAAAAACTATTTGTCTTATTTTGTATTCTGAGTCCTTCACCTCTCTATCAGAAGATTGATAGCATTTTTCATCATCAGTCCTTTGAAATCTTAGTTGGTCACTATGCTGATAAGAGTTCAGCATAATACTACTCCATCATATTTATATACAATAACTTATTCATTCATTCCCCAACTGATGGGTACTCCCTCAGATTCCCATTCTATTTCATCTCAAAAAAAATCGTAAATATTTTCGTACATGCTTAGAGTTTGTATTTCTTGTGCCAAGATTTTGTACCTCTTGTGCCAAGCTATTAATTTTCTTTCCTAGTCTATCTTGCAGAACTCTCATTTCTTTTTCAATTTTTTCCTCAAATGTTCTCATTATATTTATAAAAATATTTTTAGTTCTTAAAAAAAAAACTCTTGCTTTATCTCTCCCAGGAATGCTAGTTGAACATGTGCCCAAACTATGCTTTTTTTTTTCTTTTTTTAAAATTTATTTATTTTCTTGTTTACATCATTCATTTCCACATTTTGAGTTACAAATTTTCTCCCCATCTTTCCCCTACCCAACACCTCAAAACAGCCATCCCACTATATAACCTCTCCCCCAATCAGCTCTCTCCTATGTGCTCCCCCTCACCCCTCTGACTTTCCGGTAGGGCAGGATGGATCTCCCTACAACACTGCTTGTATATCTTAATTCCCAGTTGGAGGTAGTTAATAATAATAATAATAATTGTATATATCTATACATATATATTTTTTTAACATTTGATTATACAACTTTAAATTCTAGATTCTTTCCCTTCCTCCCTCATCACCCACCCCCACTGGAAGGACAAATAATTAAATAAAGGCTGTACATGTGTAATTACGCAGAACCTCTCCACAGTGGGCATATTGTGAGACACTGATTATATGTCCCTCCTTCCTATCCAACCTCCCTATTCTGTTCTCTACCCTGACCCTGTCTCTGTCCCTTTATAGAAGTATGTACTTCCATCAACCCTCCCCCCAACCCTGCCTTCCCCTCTGTCATCCCACCTCTCATTCCCATCCCCCCTACTCCCCTGTGTGGCAAGATAATCAGTTTAGAGTTTATGTCGTTCCTTCCCTAAGCCAAGTTCAATGAGAATAAGGTTGGCCCTTTCCCTTTTGCCTTCCTGTTCTTCCTCTCCATTATAACAATTGTTCTTTGCCTCTTCCATGAGATGATTAACCTCATTCTGTCTCTCCCTGTCTCCTCTCATTCTAATCCTCTCCCACATCAGAATTTCACCTTTTAGAGTATTGTCCCTTGTGCCCTCTATGTATTCATATATACACATACTCAGTTATATGTTTGTATACATATATAAACCCTCCTATATCGACATATGTGTGTGTGTATATATATATATATATAT
>JAQQSV010009019.1:0-13626 GCA_028646515.1 Pseudochirops corinnae | reverse complement strand
GTTCTTTTTCTAGCTTTTTCAATTGCATGTCCAATTCATTGACCTCCATTTTCTCTAATTTTTTCATGTATGCATTCAGGGATATAAAACTTCCCCTAAGAATTGTCTTTGCTGCATCTCACAAGTTTTGGTATGATGTCTCATTATTGTCATTCTCTTGAATGAAGTTACTAATTGTTTCTATAATTTCTTGTTTGACCCACTCATTCTTTAGAATTAAATTATTTAGTTTCCAATTAGTTTTTGCCTATTTTTCCATGGCTCTTTATGGCACATAATTTTTATTGCATCATGATCTGAGAATGATGCATTTAATATTTCTGTCTTTCTACACTGAATTGAGAGGTTTTTATGCCGTAGGACATGGTCAATTTTTGTGTATGTGCCATGTACTGCTGAAAAGAAGGCATATTCCTTTTTATCTCTATTGAATTTTCTCCAGAGATCTATCATGTCTAGCCTCTTTAAAATTCTATTTGCCTCCTTATCTTCTTTCTTGTTTATTTTGAGGTTAGATTTATCGAGTTCGGAGAGGGGGAAATTGAGGTCCCCCACTATTATTGTTTTGCTATCTATTTCTTCCTCTAATTCCCTTAACTTTTCCTCTAGGAATTTGGATGCTATACTGCTTGGTGTGTGTATGGTAAGTAGTGTTATTGCTTCATTCCTGATGGTGCCTTAAAAGGCAGGATGTAGTTTCCTTCCTTATCTCTTTTAATTAGATCTATTTTAGCTTTTGCTTTATCTGAGATAAGGATTGCTACCCCCACTTTTTTTTACTTTTGCTGAGGCATGATATATTCTATTCCATCCTTTTACCATTACCCTGTGCATATCCCCTTGCTTCAAATGTGTTTCTTGCAGACAGCATATTGTAAGATTGTGGTTTTTAGTCCATTCTGCTATCCGCCTCTGTTTTATGTGGGAGTGCATCCCATTTACATTCACAGTTATGATTACTATCTGTGACTTTCCCTCCATTTTATTCCCTCCCCTGTTTATATCTTTGTGTCTTCTCCCTTCCCCTCCATAAGAATTTTCCTTTTGACCACTGCCACCCTCAGTAATCCCTCCTTGTAGGTCCCCTCTTTACCCAACTTTTCCCCTTGCTACTCTTTCCCTTCCCATTTGACCACCCTCCCCCTTGTTGCACCCCTCCCCCCTTATCCCTCCACTGCCTGTAAGGCACAATAGATTTTTATTCTTAACAGAGTATATTATTCCCTCCTTGAACCCAAACCAAAGCTAGTAAATTTCATACATTGCTCCTCTCCTTCCCTCTTTTCCCTCTATTGTTGAGTTTTTGTGTCTTTTAGTGTTAGAATCTAAACTTAGCCATTTGCATTGACCCTTCTTTAAATCAGAACCAATGAAAGTATCGATCATATGATGCTCATCTCTTTCCTTCCCACCACTCCACTTTAGTATGTTTTTATTCCTCTTCTTGTGACATAATTTACCATCTTCTGCCTCTACCTTTCCTTTTCTCCCATTACAATCCCTTTCTTCCCTTTAATAGGGTTTTAAAAAAAATCTTCAGAATAATTCACTTATACCCACACTCTCTTTTTATGTACATCCCTTTTAATTGTCACAATACTTATACAGATTTCAGTATTGACAGATGTCATCTTCTCACAAAGGAATGTAAGCAGTTTGCTCTTATTGAGTCCTAAGTTATGTGCATGTGTGGGTATCTGTGTGTGTATGTGTCTGTGTGAGTGTATATTTTCCTTGTTTACCTTTTTTATGTCTTTCTTGGGTCTTGTAAGTGGAGATTGAATTTTCCATTGAGCTCGGGCTTTTTCATAAGGAAAGTCTGGAATATATTTCATTTATTTTTTTTTTCATTTCAATAAATTTTTTTTTCATTTTTAAAGTTTTTTTTTCATTTTTTAAAAATTTCATTAAATGACCATCTCCTTGCCTGAAAGAATATGCTCAGTCTTGTTGGGTAGTTGATCCTTGGTTGCGGTCCTAGCTCCTTTGCTTTATGAAATATGGCATTCCAATCCCTCTGATCTTTTAATGTAGCAGCTGCTAAATCCTGTGTAATCCTGACTGTAGTTCCATGATATTTGAATTGTTTCTTTTTGGCTGCATTCAGTATTTTCTCCTTGATCTTGTAGCTCTGGAATTTGGCTACTATATTTCTTGGAGTTTTCAATTTGGGGTCTCTTTCAGGAGGAGATTGGTGAATTCTTTCAATAGCTATTTCCCCTTTTGATTCTAAGACCTCAGGACAGTTTTCTTTGATGATCTCTTGGAGGATGCTGTCCAGGCTGCTTTTTTCATCATGGCTTTCTGATAGGCCCATAATTCTTAGCTTATCTTTCCTGGATCTGTTTTCCAGGTCAATTGTTTTTCCAGTGAGATATTTTGCACTTTCTTGTAGTTTTTCAATCTTTATGTTTTGTTTGACTGACTCTTGTTACATCTTAGAGTCCTTGGCTTCAATTTGACTGATTCTAATTTTTAGTGATTTATTTTCCTCAATTAGTTTTTGGAGCTCCTTTTGCATATGTTCAGTTTTCATTTTTAGGGAGGTATTTTCCCTGGTTAGATTTTGGACCTCCTGTCCTAATTCTCCAATTTTACTTTTTAAAGCTTTGTTTTCTTCAGTGAAATTTTTTTCCAATTTGGTCACTGTAGATTTAAATTTATCTCCTACCTCTCTAATTTCATTTTTAAAATCCCTCTTGAGATTCTCCAAAAATGCTTTTTGGGCTTGAGACCAATTCACATTTCCTTCTGTGGTCTCCAGCGTGTTTGTAGAGTCCATGTTGCCTTCTGAGTTTGGTTGTTTTTGCTCACTATAAAAGGATTTGATGGTTCTAGCCTTTGCAGTTTCCTTCTTCCCCATTGTGGTTGCCTATGTTCTGTATTTTTAGAGTGGATATCTGCTTCTGGGGTGCAGGAGTATTGAGCTTCTCAGGCTGGGAGGTAGGGCTTTGGTTGTTTACTTCGTGAGCTGTGGCGTGAGTGTGTGGGCTGAGGCCAGGGCCAGGACTCTCAATGTTTCCCCTGAGTTATCTGAGGCTCACAGAGTAACATATGGGAGTGGGGTGGTCTGGCTCCTTCAAGTTTCCACCAGTTTCTTTGAGCTGCCTCTCAGGCAGGCTCACTGTAGCAGAAGGGTGGGGCCATAGTTTTGCTGATTGTCGAGGTGATTCTAAAGCACACCTGGGCTTTTATTGTTATGGCTTGCTGGCTCCACTTATCTGAGCTTAGTCTTCATACTGTCTCCCCCTCTCCTCTGTGATTCCCAAGCCTGGGGCTGTTTACACATATGCAAGAATGCATTCTGGATGGGGCATTTAACTCCTGACTTTTCTGGGTCAGGGAGGGGGGATCAGAGCAGCTAAATTTTATTCCTCCATCCTGACTTCTGGAAGTTTGGGTATGTAATTTCAAACTTCCAGGCTGTGGGCTGCTAGGCCCAGGAAAAGCTGCTGACCCTGCTGTGGGCCCTGTGTTCCCTCCTACCCAGTTCCGTTGGTCCTCTGCTCTGTGGTGAGATGGCTGTAAAAGCCTCTGGCTATGTGAGTCTGCTGACTGGGGCTTCTCAGTCTGCTACCCTCCACTCTCAGGTCTGTGCTGGGGCCACTCCAAGTTCTCCCTGCCCCAACCTGAGTAGGCACTTTTCTGGACTGGGAATCTGCCACTCTCTGTCTCCCAATGGGTTCTGTCACTCTTAAATCCATTCAAATTCACTTTTTAGCTTTTAGCAATGAAATTCTTGAAAGAGCTTGGAGAAGCTACTGCTTCCTTCCCGCCATCTTAGCTCTGCCTCCCATGGCATACAGTTATGATGGAGTACTATTGTGCTATAAGAAATGATGAGAGGATGGTTTCAGGAAAACATGGGAAGACCTATATAAACTGATGCAAAATTAGTTAGAAGTGGGAGATCGTTATGCATAGTAATAGAAATGTTGTAATGATGATCAAGTGTGAAAGACTTGGTTACACTGATCAATATAAGACAATTCCAGGACTCATGATGAGAAAATGGCATTCACCTCTAATGAACTAATGAACTCTGAGTGCAAATTGAAATATAATTTTCTCAGTTTATTTTTATTTTGCTTTGTTTTGTAATATGACTAATATTGAAATAAGTTTTTACATGATTTTGTGCGTACAATTGATAGCATGTTAGTTACCTTCTCAGTGGGTGGGGGAAGAGTGAGAACGAGGAAGAAAGTCTGGAACTCTAAATTTAAAAAGAAAAAGCTGAAATAAATAATAAATTTGTATTCTGGTATTGTGAAATTATTAAGTTTTTAGAAGCTACTGTCATAATGCTAAAGTGTATCAAGTATTTTAACTGGGTATATTTTAAAAGGAAAGAACAATAATCATTTATTCTATAGAAAAAGAAAAAAAGAAAGAAACATCGTAAAATATTTTTATTTGTATGCTTGCCATGTTCTTTGGGACTATATGCTTGGGCCAGATCATAAAATCTTATTAGTTCTGTGAAAGAACTTGTGAATTTGTTTACTGAGAAAACGGGAACCCCTCTTTCATTGCAAACACTTCTTGACAAAGCAGGGAGAATTTAGCAGCTTGCTTATAACATAGCAGTGATTTACACTATGATTTATGATGATGAAAATTATAGTTTTACCTGGAATAATGTGTATTGAAGTTACATCTTGAACCAACTTAGTCTCAACGGATTCCAGCCTTAAAGATTTTTCCTCAAGGGTTTAATATACAATATTTAATATACATTACCTTAATATACAATACCTTAGTCTGGAGATTTGCAGTAGCCAGTGGGTTTTTTTTCCTCTAATTTTTTTTTCATGAAGAATCATATTCACTATCTATGTGCAATTCCAGAATGTAAATTTTTTCTTGATTTTTAATTACTGATTTTCTACCAGGATGAGTTTAAATTAGAGAGAAGATGAAAAAGAAAAAGAAAAGCACTTTGAGTGATGTTTTTAGAGACCTGGCAAACTAAGGTATTGCATCCATATGAGAGTAACAATAATTGCATACAGCCCTGAGTTGACTCCTACCTAAAATCAGATAGAACTTAGCATGCTATATCTTATTGTACCTATTATGTTAAATCATTCTATGCGCTTAGACCTAGGCCTGGAGGGCCAATTGTGTTGCTGTTATAATGTCTTGCTTCTTCTTTTGATAGAAAATCTCCCCAATGAGGGCAGGTAAAGCTCTTATTAAACACACACACACATATATCTTGAGAATATTCTAATAATAAATTAGAAAATTGGATAAATGACTTTATATATAAAACTGTATTTTTCACCACTGGCATAAGAAAGGCATTTTCTGTTTTAGGGTTTGGGTTTTTTTGTTGTTATTTTGTTTTATTTTTATTGCTTAATTTTCAAAGTTTCAGAGTTCTGCATTCTATGGCTACTTAAAAAATGTAGATTTTGATTTCTCAGTTATTTGAATTTCTTAAATATGTCAACATAACAATTTACTAACTTAGATCACAGGGCAGTTATAATTAGTAAAACTGAAATGTTTCCCTTTTTGAGACTTGAATCTGAAATAAAGAATGAAATAAATGAACATCAGTCTTGACTAATTGATTTGTTTATTTACTTTTAGTTTACGAGATTCAGTTCTTGAGTTTCAAATTTTCTCCTCTCCCTGTCATGGAGGCATGTAGTCAAGTATAGAATCTGTAAGTACTTTCACATTGGACATTAGTCTGGTTGTACAGAAGTGTCGAACATCAGTCTTGAACAGTTAAATGATAATGGATTCAATGTCGGTTAAGAAAAATACCCTTAACCTTAACTTACATGTCTTCTTTGTTAAATATTAAATCTTTAACCAGAAGTTCATTTTACAAATCAGATCCTTAAAGGTTATTTTTAAGATTCTTCCTTCAGTCTGTTGTTGTCAATGTCTATATCAAGTACAGGGTTTAGATAAAAAAGAAACAGTAAGTGGTATGTAAAGACTTAAATTCTCTGAAGTTTCAAGTGAACAATGAGTTTTTAACTAAATATTCTTATACTTCTGTTGTTAATAGGATTAGAACCATAAGATTTGAGCTATTTTTCATCACATGGACTAGTTATTGGAAAAGTAAAATTTCAGAGACTATAAAAAATTTTATTGAGTCTAGTTACTGGCAGATTTTTAGCAGAATTACCTTGTGTAAAGCCAAGTACAAGCAGCTTTCCAGAGGACTGCTGCTGTGAACAGCTTCAAGGTTCTGATTACATAGTATAGTGAACTCCCCATTTATTCAGTAACAAACTAAGACAAAACATTGACAGAAATCAAAGTACAGCCTTCATAATGTTATAACTTCACAACTTGTCACTAAAGTGGCCACATAGTTTTCACCAAAATGGTCACATAATTTTAAGCAAAAGATAACATTCATTTAGTAATTCAATCATTTAGCAAGTCTTTAATTCAATCATCCTGAAGGCAAGCCCTCTTAAGGGACACAAAGTACAAAGGTCAAGGTTCTCCACCTCTTGGTCACATTGTCTTAATCTCTCAGTCAAAAAGTCTTCTTTCTTCTTAATTGAAGATTAGTTTCCAATCATCCTTAATTCAATCATCCTGAAAAGGTACAGGATACAGAGTACAAAGTCCTCCACCCCTAGGCCACAGTAAATCATGATCTCAGTTTGCATTAAATACCTAAGGAGAAATCTTTTCATCTAGACTTGAGGCAGGCTCTCAGCTTCCATGGTTCCTCTTCCATGGTCCTAGCTCCTGCCTGAATCTACCCAATTGTCACCTGAGATATTGTGAAGGAAGAAACAGCAAGATTTGGTAACAGATTGCATATATAGGATAAGATTGAAGAGTACATGTATGTTCCCAAGGTTGCAAGCTTGGGTAACTGGAAAAATAGCAGGACCTTCAATAATAATAAAGAAGTTCAGCAAAGCAGAGAATTTTTTTGGGGGGGGGAGATAATGAATTTTTTTTAATATGCTGGTTTTGAGATGTCTTTGAGATGTTCAAGTTGAAATGTCCAATCGGAAGGTGATGTGGAACTAGAGTTTAGGATTACAGCTGGAAGAATCAACTGAAAAGGGATGATAATTTAATCCATGGGAGCTAGTGATAATACCAAGTGAGAGATGATAGGGAGGAGACAGAGAAGGACCTAGGACAGAGCCTTGGGGGGGATACTTGTGCAAGGCGGCATGCAGTCATGTATAGAATCTGCAAGTACTTTCACATTGGACATTAGTCTGGTTGTACAGAAGTGTTGAACACCAGTGGAGTATGATGATATTAAAGGTGACCAAGAAAAGTTCATTAGACAGGTAAAAGAAGAAGCAAGAGAGAGAGAGAACTGTCACGAAAACCCAGAGAAGAGAGTATTAAGGATAATAAGCTGGTCAAATATTTTAAAAGCTATGAGAGGTCAAGAAAGATTAATATTGAGAAAAGAATATTAAATTTGATAATCAAGAGATTATTAGTAATATTTGAAAGAAAAGTTGCAGATGAATGATGAGATCAGAAGTAGGTAATAGAGAGTTTAGATGGGAATGAGAGGAGAGGAAGTGGAGGTTCCATGTGTAGCCTTTTCCCCAAGTAGTTCAGTTCATAACATGATGAACTGTGATGGCTTCAAGGGCTCAGCCCTTGACAAGGGTTAGCCTTGACAAAAAGAAAAGACATCTTTTTCCTCTGAAGCTGAACAAAGGAAAGTTCAGGACTCCTGGGAAGGGTGTTTTATTAAAGTCAATAATACACAACTGAGAATTTTTTTTCCAGATTATTATTTTTTTGTGGTAGCTGGGTTAGTATGGTGGTATGAGGAGGCAAAGTGGGTTCTGAATTACTCAAGAGAAAGAATACTAAAATCAAAGTTGTTCTGATAAGTAAAAACTTCACTTACTTAGCAATTTTCACAGGTGATATTTTACAATTTCCTTAATGCTGAAGTCTCTGAATTCATAGAATGCACTAGCAGAGACTGTGGGTTTTTGGGTGTAGCCTATTTCATTATCTTCCCTTATTTCTATATCCTTGTATGCTTAGGGCATTGGTTCATCAGAAGCAATGAAACCAGAGAATCAAACATCATCCTCAGATTTCATCTTGTTAGGCCTCCTTGTGGACAACAAAGTCATACGGGTGGTCTTTGCTGTAATCTTTTCCATCTCTGGGGTGGCTCTAACAGCCGATATTGTTATAATATTTCTAATTCATGTGGACTCTTGGCTACATACCCCAATGTACTTCCTGCTCAGCCAAGATCTCTATTATGGACACCCTCTTCATTTGCACCACTGTGCGTAAGCTCCTAGTAGATATGGTATCTGAGGAAGAAACAATTTCCTTTGAGGACTGTTGGATTCAGATTTTTCTTTACCTGACCATGATTGATTCTGAGTTTTTCATCTTGGGACTCATGGGCTATGACTGTTATGTCTGTAATCCCTTAAGGTACCCAGTCCTCATAAACATACCAAAGATATGTCTTCTGTTGGCTGCAGGTTCCTGGTTTGGTGGCTTGTTGGACAGTTTCCTCCTCACACTTATCACAACGAGCCACTACTGAAGCACTGAAGAAAGTCTTACTAAAATGTTCCCACACACGGAAAATTACAGCAAGTAATGCTTAATATCAGTTATGAAAACTCCAGTTTTTGAACACATAATGGCAGCAGGATTGGAAGAAGCACCAATGATGATAACTTCCAGTCACCATTTCACCAGCAAACCCTGTGGCTCCAGACCCCATGCAGCAGTCTAGCAAGAAGAATGACCAGGATTACCTTTTCTTTGATTCTTCTTGATCCCAGGATGCCCAGACTACATGGGGGTACCTGGTGTAAAGAGTGACTTGTCTATTCACAGCACCAGGAACTCAGAGTAATGAACTAAAAACCTGCTATTGAGATGGATGGCTGCCACACTTACATCTTCTGGATCCTATCATGTACTCCATCATTATGCCTTGCAAATGCCTAGGCACTGTCAACTGGTCTGTTTCCAGACTGTAAGGAACTTTTTCATTTGTGAAAATTGTCACCCTTAAGATTTCTGGGCCTTTTCATCTGCCACGCAATTGAAGTCTTTTACATATGTTATTTCCTGTAATTAGCATATGAGATCCTTCAGAATATCTAATTTTTAAAATTAGTATTCCCAGCACTTAGCAGAGTGCTTAACAATTAAGCACAATAAATTCTTTTCTGTTTGTTCCTCCTTTCTTTCATAGATTCCATCACCACTATAATTGCTACTACTATCACCATCACAAAACTATGTCATCAACATCATCTCAAACAACTTCAAGTGTGCCTCAGGTTCATCCAAGATGCAGGAAGAGTTTGAGTGGTTGACAAACACTTGGTTTTTTGTTTGTTTGTTTGTTTTTTACTGTTGGAGTGTAAGAATATTTGTCCTATCTAGACCTTGAAATTCAGAAATGAGCAGGCTATTCATAATTAATGTGTAAAGAGTGGCACCCTTTACCATAAAGAGAAAAAATAATTCAGTAGGTGTAGGGATGTGTGTGTGTATGTGTGTGTGTGTGTGTGTGTGTGTGTGTGTGTGTGAATGAGAGACAGAGAGAGAGACAGAGAGAGAGAGAGAGAGAAAGAAAGAAAGAGAGAGAGAGAGGAGACAGAGGAGAGAGATGCCAAGATGAGGCAAAAAATTTGTGAGTATAGCAATTTTACTGAAGCATGGAGTTATTGAATGAAATAGTATGAAAAAGGCCATTATAGTAGACTGAAGCTAGTCCTTTTATAGGTGATAGACAGCTGAAAGTTGATAGGCAGAGGAATGGCATAGTCAAATTATATAACGAAAAGTTGACAATTAATTGTATGTCAGATGAAGTAGGATTGGTGAGAGAGAAACTAAAATTGAGGTTTTTAGACCAGGTAAATAAGAAGACATTGGTGGCATCAACAGAAATAGGAGTTAGGAAGTGAGATAGATTTAGATGGAAGGGCTTAAAATAAGATTCACAAGTGTGACTTATATTTCCTTTTAGAAGCATCTAGACATGGGGGGAGCTGTAGGAAAAGTACAGGGGAATCTTCTTTGTATATCTGGCATTTATCCTTTTTTTTTTTTTTGCATTTTGGAGGCGAGAAGGCAGGGCATTTGGGGTTAAGTGACTTGCCCAAGGTCACATGACTAGTAATTGTTAAGTGTCTCAGGTTGGATTTGAACTCAGGTCCTCCTGACTCCAGGGCCAGTGCTCTATTCACTGTACCACCTAGCTGCCCCAACATTTAAACTTTTGCAGAAAAGAAAAATCTATTTAGAAAGTGGAAAGCTGAAACAACAATCTTCAGTTTCAGCTATTAGGAAACAAGGTTTCATAGGAGGGATAAAATGAGCTGGAAGTGTTAGGGAATTTCTTTTGACTCAATAATTTTGTTTGGATTCATTTGTGCAGATAGACACCAGCTTAATTATCTCTTTAGCTTTTCTTACCTATGTCCTCTGCATCATCCCAAACAAATAACAACTATTTTCAGTCTCATAAAGAGTTAGAGAAGAAGAAAAAGCATAGGCCCTGCAATCCTGTTTCTTTGAACTTGGGGAGAATCGGTATTTTATCATCTTATCTCCTTTATGCCATCTTGTGGCCATATGGTGGCATAACATCACCCTGATAATTGGTGCATATGTAGCTAACTTTACCTAACATTGTATGATTTAATATAGAAAGTTTCAAGTTTCAATAATTCAAGAATGTTGAATGATTCTTCAATGTTCATGTCACAATTTCAAGCTATTACCCAAATTCAGTACAGCATAGCTACAAATTGTTGGGTTAGCAAATATATTGAGAGAGAATTACAACTGCAGAAGAAATACCTCGAGACACAGTGGAATTAACCTTCATTTTTGAGAGTTTTCCGTCTCTGCTGGGCTGAGAGTACCACTGTAAAATTTCAACCATGTGATTTTACCTTGCCTTTCACAGAACGCTTTGAAATCTATTCTCACCAAATGTGTGTGCAAGACTATACTATTAAGATACAACTTAGATAGTTTATTATTAGAACCCCTGAAGCTCTTTCTAATATACCTAAGGTGGTGTATCCATCAAATTAGTCAGACCCGACCACAAAATCTGGATTTGAGCTCTAGGACAATTGAATCCAACCTCCTAATATTACAGATAAGGCTCAGAGAGATTAAGAACTTTCCTCAAGGTCATAGTTAATAAATGAGAGACAGAATTTGCAGAATAAGTGAGATAAGATTTACAGTCTTCTGACTGTAAATTCAGTTACAATACAGGCTGTTGCTTTCTATTAATATTATGCTAAATCCCTTGGGACATTTCTTGGCTCTAGTGTGATTCCCAGTGTCCTAACTACCTTTTCCTGTGGACCCCAGAGCTTGGCTTATCAGTTCCACCCAACTATTCAGAAGAAGCAAATGGTGCTTTATTAGAAAGTGAATTCCCTATTACTAGAGGTCTTTGGGTAATGGATGGATGACTACTTGCCAAAGATGTTGTACAAGGGATTTTTCCTGAGACTTCTCTTCTTCCTCTATAATATTTAATTGATTATTTCATTATCTCCAGAGGATTAAATTATCAACTGTATTCGTGACTCTCTCATCTATTTGATATCCCTGCCTTCAGTCTATCTCAGCTGTCACCACTCCGCTTTGAAAATCTTCCCTAACATAAGTCTAACCATAACTCCCCTCCCCTCAATCAATGAATTCATGACCTTGTGTTACATCCATGATCACATATAAAATCCTTTGTTTTTTCAAGCCCATTATAACTTGTTCCCATCTTGTCATTCCAGATATCTTGCCTCTATGTATTCTGCAATCCAGTGACACATACCTTGTTGTTGTGGCTAAAGTCACATTTCATTAGCTGTCACCCAGGCCTAGAATGTCCTCCCTTCTCATCTTTGCCACCTAGCTTCCTTAAAATCTCAGCTAGTCTTTTCTTCTGCAAGAAGACTTTCCTGGTCTTACTTGATTTTAGTTAGTGCCTTTCCTATAAGATTGTTTCCAGTTTATCTCGTATATATCTTGTTTGTACATAATTGTTTGCATGCAGGTTTTGTTAGCAGAGAATCTGGAACCTAGTAGTAAATGCTTAATAAATGCTTGCTGACTTACAGAAATAAGATTAGATCTCTGAGGTTTCTCTCAACTCTTTAAGTCTATGACTCTGTTGTTCAGTCATTCAGTTGTTTCTGACTCTTTGTGATGCCATGGACCATAGTATGGTAGGCCCTTCTATTCTCCAATGTCTTCCAAACTCTGGCCAAACTATATTCATTGCTTCCATGACATGATTTATCCATCTCATCCTCTGCTGTCCCCTGCTCCTTTTGTCTTCAAGTTTTTCCAACATCATGGTATTTTCAAAGGAGTTTTGTCTTCTCATTGTTGTGGCCAGAGTATTTAAGCTTCAGTTTCAGTATTTGATCTTCCAATGATAAGATTGAATTAATTTTCTTTAAATATTTTATTTGTTTGAATTTTTTAAAATTTATTTATTTATTTTCTTGTTTACATCACTCATTTCCACGAGATTTTGAGTTACAAATTTTCTCCCCATCTTTCCCCTACCCAACACCTCAAAACATCCATCTCACTGTATAGCCCCTCCCCCAATCTGCCCTCTTCTATGTCCTCCCCCATGGCCCCTCTGACTTTCCGGTAGGGCAGGATGAGTCTCCCTACCCCCATGCCTCTATATATTAATTCCCAGTTGCATGTAGTTAATAATAATAATAATAATGTATATACATATATATTTAACACTTGATTATAGAACTTTAAATTCTAGATTCTTTCCCTTCCTCCCTTGTCACCCACCCCCACTGGAAGGACAAGCAATTAAATACAGGTTGTACATGTATAATTATGCAGAACTTCTCCACAGTGGACATATTGCGAGAGACTGATTATACGTCCCTCCTTCCTACCCTACCCCCTCATTCTGTTCTCTACCCTGTCCCTGTCCCTTTATAGAAGTGTATACTTCCAGCAACCCTCCCTCCCACCCTGCTCTCCCCTCCATCATCCCCATCCCCCCTCCTCTCCTCTGGGGCAAGATACCCAGTTTGGAGTGTATGTCATTCCTTCCTTAAGCCAAGTTGAATGAGAGCAAAGTTGACCCTTTCCCTTTTACCTTCCTGTTCTTCCCCTCCATTGTACCTATTATCTTTTGCCTCTTCTATGAGATGATTAACCCCATTCTGTCTCTCGCTGTCTCCTCTCATTGTAATCTTCTCCCACCTCAGAATTTCATCTTTTATAGTATTGTCCCTGCCTATTCAATTGATCTTGTGCCCTCTGTGTACCCATATATACACATACTCAGTTATGTGTTTGTACGCATATATAAACCCCCCTATATAGACATATGTGTATGTATATGAATATATACATTTGTATTCCATTCACCTATCCTCATACTGAGAAAAGTTTCATCAGTTACAGTTGTCCCTTTTCCATGTTGGCATGTAAATAGTTCAACTTTGATAAGTTCCTTATGATTTCTTTTCCCTGTTTACTTTCTCATGCTTCTCGTATTGGAGTGTCAAATTTTTGTTTCAGTTCTGGTTTTTTCAGCAAGAATGTTTGAAAGTCCTCCACCTCACTGAATTACCATATTTTCCCCTGGAACACTGT
>JAQQSV010009018.1:0-13626 GCA_028646515.1 Pseudochirops corinnae | reverse complement strand
GACATAGGAGAGAATAGACTGGGGGGGGGGGACACACTGGGATGGCTGTTTTGGGGCGGTGGATGGGGGAAAGAGGGGGAGAAAATATGTAACTCAAAATCTTGTGGAAATGAATGATGCAAACTTTAATAAAATTAAAAAAAATAAAATAAAAAAAATAAAGAAATGCAATGCATATTTATTTTTTCTTAATTTACAGTTGATTAAATGGATAGAGAAGTATGAAATGATTTTCTTAGTATTACATGGGTTGAATTTGAGATTTGGAATAGACTAAAGTGGCCATGTCGTCCAATCCATGGAATTCTCACTACAGCATATCGTATAAGTCATCTAGCCTCTGATAGAAAACTTCTCAATGATGGAGAATCTATTACTTCCTGAAGCATTAATTCTACTCTCGCATAGCTCTCATTATTTATAAGTGTGTTTTGTTTTTTCCCTAATAGCAAGTCTAAATTATCCTCTTTTTAGCTTCCCCATAATGATCCTGATTCTGCCTCTCAGGCAAAAGAGAACAACTCTAAATGCATCTTCCAGATGATACTTGAGCATTGTCTTCTTATCACCTCTGTGCCCTCTCTTTTATAAATTAAACATACCTTGTTACTTTAACA
Organism: Pseudochirops corinnae; assembly: GCA_028646515.1. Classification (NCBI taxonomy): domain Eukaryota; kingdom Metazoa; phylum Chordata; class Mammalia; order Diprotodontia; family Pseudocheiridae; genus Pseudochirops; species Pseudochirops corinnae. Next base: position 13,009 of record JAQQSV010009018.1, on the reverse strand, counting down.
CATAACTCATATGACATAGACTCAAGGTTCTTCATAACCCATAGATTCCCTCCTCTGGACATTCTCTAGCTTATCAATGCCCTTCTTATATCATTGATCCCAAAACTGAATATGACTCCAGATTGTATCAGTGAAAGGTAATAAAAAGTTTTAATTGCAGAGGGGGAGGGAGGAGGGAGAAAAAAAAAACAACAAAAAACCTCAAGTCTTCTGATTTATGTCAGACACATTTTCATGCATCCCACAAATTGCCCTTTTTATTTTCTATGTCTCTGTCTGTCTGTCTTTTTGTCTCTCTCTCTATGCTATCAAAATTGTGGATTCTTTTAGTTGCTAAGAGTCTAAGTACCAGGAGACTGCTTCCCAAGAGATTTCTAGTGCCAATCCTGCATACAGAAAGGAATGGAATAGGTTTCAGAAGAGCTATTGAATTTTCATGTGGGCATTCAAATGAATCCTTTAAGCCATCTAGGTTTGCTTCATTGCTACAAATGTTGTATAAATTTGCATCACCTTTTGAAACACATTTTTAATGCTCTTGCCCTCTTTTCATTTCTATGGTCAACCAGAAAGAAGGAGAAGGGAGCTAATTTTCATAGTGTCCTAATAAATTAACTAACATCCTAAGTTTCTATATAATATATGCCCAGAGACAGACACACCTCAAACTGCTTTCTGGAAAACAGCTAAACCAAGTGTGGCAGAAAAGAAAAACCTATTAGAGATACCATCAAATCTTTTGCATATTATCTTCCCTTCTCCCTCACTTGCTAGGTAACATAATTCAATTCTGCTTCAGCTGCCAGTCTTTGACAGCAACCTTTAAGGTTGTGAGTCTGTGGAGGAATTAACTTTGACAAAATAATCCCATTCTCGGGATATCTTGGCTTCATGTATTTGTCATCATTTAGAAAAGTGGCTGAAATGTTACCTGGAGATTGGAGACTTAGGGGACAGAGGGAATGTTAAATTCTTTGCACCAGATTTTCCTATGTATAGAGTCTGAATGGTGGATGGGAGATCCTTTTAGTTTCTAAAGTTATAATCAAAATTTATTCATTATCATAGAAACAACTCAATTAGCAACTCTGCATGGTTCAGGATATAGCGTGATATATCTGTTTTAATAGCTATCATATGTCACTGGAATTCACTTTGCAGGTATAGTTGAATGTAAATGGCAGTGGTCCATAGATTAAATAAATATGTATTTTTTCATCCCACCACTATTCCTATCATCCAAACCTAGTGTACAGCTTATATTTTTCCTCTAATTCATACTTAACCTGAGTTGTGGAAATGAGTAATTCTTTTATTTTGGTTACAATATGATTTTAAGATCAATCAGTAAGATGAAATTTATCTGCTTACCATAGAAAATGGATTGCATGATCACTGAACTATTCATTATCATTTAGTATATTCCCCATGATGTTCAGCAAAGTACTAGGTATGTGTTTCCACCATGGTATTTTCCTTCTTTGACAAGGACTGCTATCCCCAAATGGAGCCATGAATGTTGTGGCCGTAGGAACCCCTGTACTCTTTGTAAGGAGAGCACAGGTGGGTAAAACTGCCCTATAGGAACTAGGACCATGACAGCTACACTTTTGCTGCTCCTTTTCCCAACCTACCTCCATCCTGACCTTGTAAGATAAATGACTGCATCTGTGGTTGGGTGCAGTCAGGGAGGGAGAAGGATATGAACCCTAACTCCCTAAGAGTATATAAAGACTTGCCAATCCTCTTCCTCTTCCTTGTGAACTCCTTGAGGGTAGGAATTATTGATGTCTTTCTTGGTATTCCCAGTGCTTAGCACATTTCCTAGCACAGAGGGTATGTTTAATAAAGGCATATTGCCTTGACTCTTAGTATGGAGAAGTAATATGAAGCCAGGTTCCATAACCTTTGTCAACCAAGCTCTCTTTATTCATTTAATTTCCTTCAGTGTCTCTAAACATTCTCTGTCAAATTTTAATATTTATTTTTCTAAAACTGAAGTCAGTATAATAATAATGATAAAATTGTTCCTAGAGTAAAAGTTGAGAATGTAGTAAGGGATCACAGTGAGCAATCTTTCATATACTATGTGCTGTAGGACATGGTAAGTACATGGGTTAGTTTTGGTGAAGTGTTTTTTTTTAATTGCCCTTTCCATCCCCAGCACTTAGCTCATTACCTAGAACAAAGTAGTGTTTAATCAACATTAATTGTATATTGATTATATCTGTTGTAGACAGTCAAGTGATAGTGGATATGGCTCTAGATTTGAAATCCAAAAACCCTGAGTTCAAATCAGGCCACAGACAACTACTAGCTATGTATCTTTGAGCCATCACTTTTTTTTCAATTGTGAAAGGGAGATAACAATAGAACCTACATCCTAAGATTACCATGGGGATCAAATGCAATAATATTGGCAAAGTGCTTACCACACAGCCGGGCACATAGTAGGTGCTTAATAAGTCCTTTTACTCTTCTACTTCTCTTTCTTCCTTCCATTTTTTTAAGGAAATGACTTATTAGGTATGAGAGAGGAAGCGTGCAATTGGGAGTGCAACATATTTGATTCTCTTTTAAAAGTAAAAGTTTTAGAGAAGCCTACACTAAAACGTGATAACAATGAGCAAAATATTCTTTTAAATCAAAGTTTTAAGCCAGAAGCGCTTTCTTGACCAAGCATTCAGTAAAGATAAAGCGCTACTCAATGAAAACAGAGGACAGAACAGAAACACAATTCAGTTAAATAAAAATGAATTAAACACCTATTGTAGGTAAGACACAACATTATAGAGTGGAAAAAGTACTGAACTTGGAGTAAGGAAATTTGCATATTAATTCTGTCTCCAACACATAATATTTCCATTCTTACCAAACCATTCTCCTAATAGATTCCAACAAGCAGTTTAAACCCCTCCATGGATCAGGCACTCAGTGAGTGAAGATGATGATGGTAATGGTTATGATGGTCAGATATTTGATAGTTGTGATAGTGGTGTACTGCCTTAATTCTCTTAGATTATATTATATGTAAATTCCCTCAGAGAGACTCTATGACCCTCCCCCCCAAGAAATCATCAAAAACTAATAGCATCAATCAAAATAACTCTTGTAGATGAACATGAATTTTGTTTGAGGATCTCTAAGCACTTATTGAGGAAAGATTATATTATGAAGAAGGAATATGAAATAGAGAAAGTTGTCTGAAGCATTTCAAGAGGTCAAGAAGAAAAAGCTCTTTCTGATTCTTTAATAAAGGACAGACTGAGGTTACTGTGAGTAACAGATTGTGATATTGACCTTTCAGCCATCCTCCTAGGAAACAAACATTTTGCTATACAAAGGAAGGCAATAAAAAAAAAAAATGAACAATAAACAACCAGATAACACTTACAGTAACTATAGAAACCCTCAAATTTCAAATAAAAAAAAAAAAATCAAGCCAACAAGATTTCTTTTATCATTTCTAACAAAAGGTTCTACCTTTGGGGAAAAAAAATGACAGGTTGAAAGGTATGAGAGATGCTTCCAATGTGGGCTTGTCACTCAACTAGTTTTTCATTTAAAAGGGGCGGGGAGGAGTGCTCTGGTTACAGTGAACAGAAGCTGAAAATCAAAACGCAAAGAACAACCCTGTTCCCATTGTGGATGGGCCTAAGATTTTCTTGATGTATTGATATAGATTTGCTACATCCATACCAAGAACAATTTTTGCTTCTCTCTCTCTCTCTCTCTCTCTCTCTCTCTCTCTGTGTGTGTGTATGTGTGTGTCTTTCTCTCCCTCTCTCTCTTTTTCTCTCTCTCCTTCTCCTCCCTCTATTCTCCTCCTTTTTCTCCATCCCTTCCTTCTTGCATTCAATCTCTTTCTTTTTTCCAATATTAGATGCAGAAGTAAAAAAAAAATACACTAGCACAAAATAAACTGCACAGAATTCATTGAAATCAAAAAAAGGGGGACAAAAGTATGAAGAAAAAAAACTATTTCCTTTAAAAATTTTTCTGCCAAATTTATCTAAGCTAAATTTCAGAAAAATGAATAAATTATAAAGCCAATATTTGACATTTTAGGAACTCTTTAAAGCTGAATCCCCAATCACCACCCAAATGAGTAACCATTTTATGAATAATATACATAACATTTTATGTATAAGTGTGTGTGACAGCAACATTCAGTGATATTGTTATTTCTATCTGCCCACCCCTCCCTTCCTCCAAATATTTTATGATGGTTGTCCTTAGATAAAACAAAAATAGGAAAGAACATTGAGAACCAAACCCTCTGCTATTTAGGAAGGCTAAAAACATCATAATGCAAAATATTTTAAAATCTATCCTCTTAATACTTAAAAAATCTCAATTTTTACTGAAAATAGGCTTTTAGGTTATTCATATTGATGCTATTCAGGAAACAAAGACTGACATCTTTATTATGAATTTCCTTAAAGCTTGGCATATATTCTGTGATGAAAATATCAAGGCATTTTTATACTTAGGGTTCATGCCCTTATAGACAAAAAAAGTGAGTATTTAAAGAAGGAATAGATTGTCTTGCTTCTCTCTTCTCTTTCTTTTGTTTCTCTCTATTTTTCTATCATTTGAAACACACAATCTTTTATAACAGTGACCATCCTTTGTAGCCTAGATATGTTACATTTCAGATTTCCCTAAGATTTCTGATACTCTTAAGAGGGCTTAGAAACTAGTCTCTCTGTTTTTGGCTCAAGCCCAGCAATATTGGTCATTAGTTTCATTTCATTAACTAGCAGTTGCATTGTCTTTTACAAAGAAATATCACTTCAAAACTATAAAAAGAATAACTTCCTTCAATCACCCATATATCTATCCATGGAAGGAATAAACTCTTCTTACATTACCTCAGTCTCTGGAGAGGGGCATGGGTCGATTCAGAGCAAAATGTTTTATTTTTCATAATTCCACCATCTCTCACATCTAGAACCCCCCTCACATCCACCTTTTGGCTCACTCTGGGTTCTCAAACTTCTGTGCCATATTGGCAGCAACATCTGATCTAGAACCCTGACTGCAAAGTTCCTATGTATAGTCTTGGGATCCCATTACTTGGACTCTCAACTGAAAAGTGGAAATGGAGCAGAAGAAATCCTCATGCTGGATTCTCAGGGCTACGAGATCTAAAAGGAGATGAGCTAAAAGGGAGGTAGCCCTTCCCCTTACCCAGATCATTTCAAAGTATCCTTGTGGTGGGCAAGACCTTCACCCTCTTAAATGGAATCAAAAGATGGCATTACAGATTGAAAGAAAAATTCTGTTGTACTTGTATGGTCAATGTAAAGAAACCATTTCAAGCCACATAGGAAGGGAAGGCAGAAATATCTTCTCCCAGAAGTAGGTCCTTGATGTTTCTCACATGGGTACTTCCATGTCCAGTAACCTTATCAATATCTTCATTTGAAAAAGAAACATCACTGAGAGTTGAAATGATTTAACTAAGTTTAACAGCAGAGATAGTTTGTTGGAAACAGAGGCAAGATTTCTGTTGGATAAGAATGATCAATGAAACTACTAATCACATGGAAATTTTGAGAAGTAATCATAAAATGGTCCAGTCCATAAACGCTCCCAAGTTAATAATTTCTATTAACTTTATATTTTTGTCTTCTTATTTACTTTTTTTTTTAAATTTGATAAAAAATGTTTTATTTGTTTATTTGTTTCTTTCCTCATAGCTGTAGCATTTCAGCATGGGACAGGGCTGTGTAGACTACAAAAATGAAAAACATTTTGGAACAAGCTATTTTTTAGTTGTATTATTACTCACTTAGAGCCTCTACAAAATAACTTTGTGAAATGAATCCATATATTCATTAGTAGAAACAGGTTCACACTGTGCTAGATTCAGAGAAAAACAATATCTTCCTTTATTAGACATGAAAAATCACATGTGCATGCACATATATGTGCATACATACATAATGCATGCATCTATGCACATACACATATCCACATATAGATAATGTACACATATCTATGTATCCATGCAGTATATATCTATGTACATATTTGTGTACATCCCTATTAAATACACTCCCAATGTAAAGTGAACTTATCCATAGCATTCAAAATTTCTCAATCAATGTCAGCTACCACACTGATGGTAAATTCCTGAAAACAGCAAATTATTGATGGTAAAAACTTGAAAAAAGTACAAACTACAAACCAAGCCCAAGGTGGTGGTAGTGTTGGTGCACGATTTTCTGTTTGTAGATGATTATGCGCTCAATGCAGCCTCTGAAGCTGATTTGCAACAAAATATGAATCAATTCTCTGATGCTTGTGCTAATTTTGGCCTAACAATTGACACCAAGAAAACACAGGTGCTCCATCAGCCACCACCATACCATCCATACATGGAAGCGATAGTTTAGTGATGGACATAATAGTTAAAGATGGAACATCAACTGTGGGGAGTCAGGTCCCTGTAACTGTGTGTAAATAGAAGGGGCCTAAGGAGAGGTTGAAATGAAGTAAAGATTGTTAACTATAAAATAGGAGTTGTAAGGGCACAGTAGAAGGGCAGACTTGGAAGGAGATATGGGAAATGTAGAGTTGAGGTAAATGGAAAAGAGAAAAAGGGAAGTGGAGGAGTATGGAGGAGTGTAACTTATTCCTTAAGATGCTGGCAATTTATCATGTTAGAGATCAGGAGAAGAGGTGAGAGGAGTTTGTTAGTCCAAAAGGCCAAATTTGGGCAAAAGACACCAGCAACAAATCTCACAGTCTTTTTCTAGAAATTTTCCTCTTGATATCTTGTCTCCTCCTAAGGTGGAGTTAATATTAAAAACTTAGATTTAACCCTGAAATTTCTCCAGTTTTTCTCAGTATTCTGATTAATACAGAACGGAAGGAAAATTACGCACACACACAGACAGTATGTAATTAAAGCAACTTGATAAATTATATTTAGAAATTATTGATACCAAAGAATAAGATACAAATGATAGAAAAAATATCCACACTACTTATAATAATTTTATTATTAAAGAAGTTTGAATAATGTACATTGATTATCAAAGCAAGATTCAAAGTACCTAAAAATTTCCTCACTTGGCAAATGCTTAACTTACTTGCCAAATTGAGAGATATAATAGTCAAACTTTAGGTGGCATCTACTATGCCATGGATGGATAACTTATATCAAAGACATGAAAGTCTGAGTTTAAATCCTGCCTGGGACACTTATTACCAGTATATCTCTTGTCAACACAGCCTTTCTTAGGCTCAGTTTTCTCATTTGTAAAATAGAGATAATAAGAGCATCTATCCCATAGAATTGTTTCGAGGATAGGATAAGATGAAATGATATGTGTAAAATGCTTTGAAGGTCTTAAAACACCACAAAATGCTAGCTATTATTATCTAATGCTTAGTACAGTTCTTGGTATATAGCAAATTATTAACAAATGCTTGTTAATTGGTTGATAGGTTTAAAAAGATTTATTATTCACATGAAAATAATATGGATGGGTAAGTTATAAATCATCCATACAGGAGATATAGATGACCTTCGAATCTTGTGCATAGATGAAGTATATATACACATCAGTGTGTAGCTACAATGAAAATTTTGTTCATTTCAGATTGGATTGTTAAATGCCATATTGTAAATACTATTAATTTTGGAAGATTATATGAATGGTCGAGTTTGGTCCAATTTTTTAATAGGGCCTTTTTGCATCATCTTTAACGTTTAAATATGATACCTGCCTTTTCCTACTAATCTCAGAGGTTTGATACGAGGATCCCATGAAAAAATATCAGTAAATACTATTCAGATAGGAAGTGTCTTGTTAATGATTATTAATGACTAAAAAGAAAAGCTACAACTAGACTCCAGGTTTTTCTCATGGTTCATGTTCTAGTACCTTCTATGACACTTTCAGATTTCTTGTAGGTCCTATTCTGCAAGATATTTTTTCCCCTTCATTTTTTAGTTGTTGTTAATCTACAGGACACTTTTTTTCTTTTCCTTTCTTGATCTTAATATAGACAATACTTAGATTATTCCCACGGTTAGCATTGTCTAGCTGAGAAGACAGGAAGAAAAAAATCTGAAAAACTGGAATGGTAGTGGGAGTGGAGGTGGGGGAGGACAGATTTGATCTGTGAGGGTCTTCAACATTTGGTGAAAGACTAGGTTCAGTTTCATCAATTTGCCATCTGTTTGATTTTCATCCCAGTTAGTTCATGCATAGCTAATTAAAACTAAGTAGAGAGTTTTGCAATTATCTAGTATATATGCGACCATTCAAGGAATTGATCTGGGTAATTAAAGTAAAAGTGGATTTTTTAAGAGAAATTATTTCCAGCAAACTGTTTAGTTGAAGTTCTAGATTTGAGGCTATTAATATGGATTTCACTAGGGCACTGTGTCCTTCACAATCCCACCTTGTTTCCTTTGCTCACCATCACATTCTTTACATCTAGGTATTCTTGGAATTTGTATGGTTGACCACACAATCTTCTAATATAGTTGTCTATGCTTCATAGAAGATTAATTAATGGTAGCCAGGTATCCATAACCTCAGAAAGGTACTCTCTACTACCCAATAAAGGAACTCTCTATTAGCCCCAGAATGGTGTTTTCCTTTGCCCCAGAGAGATATTTTCCTTCATTCCAAGAACTGGGATGCTGTAGGGCAAAGGAAATTGCACTTGGAGGCAGAAACCATGGTCTCTGCTTCTTAATTGTTCTAATGCACTTCTTTGAGTTTCATGTCCCTCATGTTCAAAACGAGGGAGATGGACTAGATTGCTTCTAAGCTCCCATTCACATCAAACATGGAATAGTTTTTTGAGATCGTGGTGCCCCAAGTGAGCAATGAGGTAGAATTTGAATTCTGTGGAAAGAAATAGTTTTATAGATATATTTTATAGATATATAACAATTGTCATAATGAAATAGGGTGAAGTGATTAGCTTCACTTATAGGCTATGTGAACTTGTGGATAGCTAATAATTCTTAGTTGATATTCTTCCTTAGAACTTACTAACTTTGTGCTCATGGGCATGGTCCCTAAACTATCAGACACACTTGTTTGTTATTCAGTTGTTTCAGTCATGTCTGACTCTTCATGGCCCTATTTGGAGTTTTCTTGGCCAAGATCCTGAAGTGGTTTGATATTTCCTTATCTAGCTAATTTTACAGATGAGGAAAATGAGAAAAACAAGATTAAGTGACTTGCCCATGTTCAAACACAGTAAGCAAGTGTCTGAAATCTGATTTCAGCTGAGGAAAATGAGTCTTCCTGACTCCAGGTCTGGCACTCTATTCACCTAGCTGCCACTTATCTGATCTATCAAAGTCACACTTTCTCATTTTTTAAATGGGAATACTAGCATACCTCCTAAACTGTTGTGAAAATAGTTTTTTTTTTCATCTTAAAGCACACTGTAAATGTAAGTTATTAAAAGTTATCAATTTTACATGAGGTATACCCGCTCCACAGAGTCTTACTCCAGTTCTGTAGTGGAAAGGGAATTGAATTAGCAGTTAGAACACCTGGAAATGCATCTTGATTCAATATTTTAGAAACAGTTTCTTTGTCAAATGCTACCTCCTACCAGAAGCCTGTTTTGATCCACCCAGTTGAAATTGCCACCTATTCCTTCCAAATTACCTTGTATTAATTTGGTATATAGTCATACATGTATGTGTTGTCTCCTTTGATAAAGGACAAGTTTCTTGAAAAAGAAGGTTTCATTTTCATCTTTCTATTTTCTGTGCCTAACACAGTTCATGACACATTGTACGTGTTTAATAAATAAGTGATTAATTGAATAATTGTATTATTAATTGACCTTTATAGTGGAGCTTTTAATATCTATAATACCTATCTCATAAGTTTGATATGATGATCACATGGGAAAATTTAAGTAAAGTACTTTAGGAACCATAATTCCTATATATAATGGGAAAAGTACAATCACTAAGACAAAGAAATGAAGGCCATATTCATGGACCATGTGTCTTATCTTTCAACATTGTCTCTCCTAAGACACCATCATCTAGGAAGAAATCAAAACTAAAAGAAGGAAACTAGGTTTAACAATGCCTTCTTTATGCATCTTCTGTTCTTTTTTTATATATTTAATTTTTTTATTTACTTTTAGTTTATATGATTCAGTTCCAGAATCCCTTGAGTTTCAAATTTTCTCCCCTTCCTCTCCACCCCTGACCCATGGTGGCATGCAATCAAGTACAGGATCTACAAATACTTTCACACTGGACATTTTCCTGGTTGTGTAGAAGGGTTGTAACCCATGGAGTGAACAATGGGAAAGAAGAAACAAATCCAAACATGGAAAAGAGTGATAGCATGTAGATTGCTTCAGTCTCCATTTAAACTCTGTTCTTTCTAGATCTTTCTCTGAATGTAGACATCTTCTTCCATCCTGAGATCAGTAGAGTTGTGTTATAACTGTGTGTTGCTGAGAAGAGTGCAGTTTATCAAAGCTGGTCATCACACATATGATGTGTCTGTGATTGTGTACAAAGTTTTCCTGGTTCTGCTCTTCTCACTTAGCATCAGTTTATATAAGCCTCTCCAGGTAAATATGAAGTCCACCTGCTCCCCATTTCTTATAGCATAATAGTATTCCACTACATTCATATACCACAACTTCTTTAGCCATTCCCCAATTGATGGGCATCCCCTTAATTTCCAGTTTTTTGCCACTACAAGGAGAGCTGCAATAAATATTTTGCCTTAATTTCTCCTTTGGGAATGTAGATGCTGGTGCATAAATATTTAGTAATGATATTGCCTCATTTTCAATGGTGCTTTTTTAACAGGCTATAGTTTCCTCCCTTTTCTCTTTTAATTAGATCTATTTTTGCTTTTGATTTGTCTGAGATAAGGATTGCTACCTCTGCTTTTTTTTTACTTTAGCCAAGGCCTGATATATTTTACTCCAGCCTTTTACCTTTACCCTGTGTGTATCCCCCTGTTTCAGATGTGTTTCTTGTAAACAGCATATTGTAGGATTATGGTTTTTAACCCGTTCTGCTATCCACTTCAGTTTTATGGGAGAGTTCATCCCATTCACATTCACAGTGATGATTACTATCTGTGTTTTTCCCTCCATTCTATTCGCTTCCCTGTTTATGCTTTTGTTTTTCCCCTTTTCCTTTCGCCTCCTTAAGAGTTTTCCTTTTGACCATTGCCTCCCTCAGTATTCCCTTCTTATCTCTCCCCCTCCCTTTTCCTACCCTTCTCCCTTACTACTTCTTCCCTCCGTTCTAAAATGCCCCCCCTTTTGTGGCCCTCCCCCACTCCTACTGCCTGTAGGATATGATTGATTTTTATACTCAATGTTGTATGTTATTTCTTCCTCGAATAAAGATTGATGAGAATAGATCTCATGCAGTGCTCCTCTCCCTCCCCTCTTTTCCTCTATTATGATAAGTTTTATGTCTCTTCTCAATAGAGTCATATCTTTAACTGGTTATGTTATTCCCTTCTTGCACTAGAATCATTGAGGGAATAGCTCATATAATAGTCACCTCCCTCCCTTTTTTCCCTCTACTATATTATTTTTATGCCTCTTTGTGCAGCATAAATTCCCCTTTTCTTCTTCATTCTTTCCTCTTCTTCCATTGTAGTCTCTTAGTAAGGATTTTTATCATCATTTTGCATAATTTATACCCACACTCTCTATTTATCTGTATCCCATTTAGATGTTGATATAGGTATAGAGTTCACAATATTAACAGGTATCAGCTTCCCATATAGGGATGTAAACAGTTTGCTCTTCTTAAATAACAAGTTGTGTGTGTGTATGTGTGTGTGTGTGTATGTGTGTTTCCTTATTTACCTTTCTATGTCTATCCTGGGTCTTGTAATTGGAGTTTTAATTTTCCATTGATCTCTGGTTTTTCCATCAGAAAGGTCTGGAATTCTGTTATGTCACTGAATGTCCATCTATCTCCTTGCCTGATAGATAATATTCTGTTTTGCAGGATAGGTGATCCTTGCTTGTAGCCCAAGCTCTTTTGCCTTGAAAAAATTCATATTCTAGTTCCTCTGATTTTTCAACACTGAGGCTGCCAGATCCTATGCAATCCTCACTGTGGTTCCACAATATCGAAATTGTTTCTTTCTGGACGCTTGTAGTACTTTTTTCCTTTACTTGATAGTTCTGGAGTTTGGCCACAATGTTTTGCAGACTTTTCAATTTGAAATCTCTTTAAGAAGGTGTCTGGTAGATTCTCTTGATTTCTATTTTAGCCTCTGGTTCTAACATCTCAGGGCAGTTTTCTTTGATGACTCTTTAGAACATATTGTTCAGACTCATTTTTTCATCATGACTTTCAAGTAGACCAGTGATTCTCAGATTGTCTCTTCTGGAGCTCTTTTCCAGGTCAGTTATTTTTCCATTGAGATATTTTACCTCTCTTTCTAATATTTGAGTCTTGTTGTTTTGTTTGAGTAATTCTTGGTTCCTCATAGAGTCATTGGCTTCAATTTGGTTGATTCTAGTTTTTAGCAAAATATTCTCCTCATTTAGTTTTTGAAGCTTCTTTTCCATATGGTCAGATTTCATTTTTAGTTCACATATTTCACTTCTTAAGGAGCTGTTCTCTTCATTGTAATGTTTTTTCTAATTTCACAATTTTGTTTTTATAGGAGATGTTGATTTTTTTTATCTTCTACCTCTTTTTTATCTTCTACCTCTCTAAGCAGATTTCAAAGTTCTTTCTGAGCTCATCTAGGAATGCTTTCTGTGCCTGAGACCAGGTTGGAGACCCTGTTAAGACTTCAGCTGTGGGTGTGGAGTCAATACCCTCTCCTTCTGAGTTTGATTCCTCCCTCTCACCATAATAGGATTCCAGAGTCTTTGTCTTTGTCTTTGTAGCCTGCTTTCTCCCCATTTTGAGGCAGGACCTTAGCCATGCCCTTCCTCTGGAGTTCCTAAGCCTTTACTGCTTAAAATTTTCCTCTGGGGCAATAATTACTGTGTTGGATGGGTA
>JAQQSV010009017.1:0-13626 GCA_028646515.1 Pseudochirops corinnae | reverse complement strand
AAACTTTTTTCAGTATGAGGAAAGGTGACAGGAATATAAATGTACATATACATATATATGTATATATGTATACATACACATATGTATATATAGAAGGGTATATATGCATATGAATACATATGGGAGTGTGTGTATATAGGTGTACATAGACAGAGGGCACAGGATCAATTGAATAGGAAGGGATGATATTTTAAAAGGTGAAATTAAGAGATAGGAGAAGAATAGAATGAGAGGAGACAGGGAGAGACAGAATGGGGTCAATCATTTCATATAGAAGAAGCAAGGGATAACTGTTACAATGGAGGGGAAGAACAGGAAGGCAAAAGGGAATGGGTCAACCTTACTCTCATTGAATGTGGCTTAGGGAGGGAATGACATACACTCTAAAATGGATATCTTGCCCTGCAGAAAAGTAGGGGGGAAGAGGATGAGAGGAGGGATGATAGAGGGGAGGGCAGGTTGGGGAGGACGGTTGTTAGAAGCACACACTTCTGTAAAGGGACAGGGACAAAGTAGAGAATAGAACAAGGGGAGAGCAGGACAGAAAGGAGGGAAATATCATCAGTATTATATAATATGCCCATTATGGAGATGTTCTGCATAACTACACATTTATGGCCTGTATTGAATTGCTTATCTTTCCAGTGGGGCTGGGTAACAAGGGAGGAAGGGAAAGAATCTAGAATTTAAAGTTAGAAAATCATATATTTAAAAAACATATATATGTATATATATATATGTATATATTAGGAATAGTAGTAGTATTTATTAGTATTTACATGCAACTGAGAAATAAGATATACAGGCACTGGGGTAGGGAGATCCATCTTGCTCTACATAAAGTCAGAGGGATGATGGAGAAGGATATAGGAAAGAGCAGATTGGGGGAGGGGATATACAGTGGGATCGCTGTTTTGTGGGGGTAGGTAGGGGAAAGATGGTGAGAAAATTTGTAACTCAAAATCTTGTGGAAATCAATGATGTAAACTAAAAATAAACAAAAGTTAATTACAAAAGAAAAAAAAAGGCTAAGCAGCTACCCTTTCAGAAACCATTCCTTTGAGTTGCAAAGTTAACCTCATGGCAGTTTAATGAACTTTTGTGCAATTTCATGTCACCATTTAATGAACTTTTGTTCAGATTCATAAGTATTTTCATACCAGATATCTGAATGCTTTATCATACCAACTACTTCATTTCTACCAAGGATCCTCCCTGGTCCATTCCTCTCTTGAGACACTTTGTTATCTGAATAACTAGGCATTTCATGGTCTCTGGCTCATATTCCAGCACACATCAGAAGGAGTTTAGGGTTTCTGCATTACGAACACCAGAACCTCAAACCTTCCTGAGCAGCCAAAAAGTGCATCACAAGACGATGAAAAGGATTACAATTTTTTTCCTTTTCTTTTGTCATTTCTATCCTGATCTTGTTGCCCTCAAAAATTCTGATGCGTGTTTTTCCCATTCTATTTATGTATTAAAGCATAAAAGAAGAAATTACTTTTATTAATTAATAGCTCCAATATCTAGTGGTAGAATTTCCCCCAGTCTTCCTTAGAACAGCATTTGGATCCTCCTATACCAGGTCATTTTAGTCTCTGAGTCCTTCAGGACTGAAAAAGAAAGGAATATAGTCATGGGTGGTCTACCATTTTCTTGGGAAGCTTTGGATAGACCAGAAGAATTTCAGTAAATCTAAGGAATAACATCTCTCCTAATTGAATTACCTTCCTTTGGGTGGCTGATTGGAATTCACCAGTAAACCAGCCTCCTATAATTCTGATTTTTCCTTGCCTTTCTCCAAATTTGGATGTTACCAAACCTTGGATCCTCTAATTTATCTTTGCAATTAATAGGTAGCAGAAAGACTATACATATGTTGCTGTTCAGTCATTTCAGTTGTATCTGATTCTTTATGATTCCATTTGGGAGTTTTTTGGCAAAGATATTGGAGTGGCTTGCCATTTTCTCCTCCAGCTAATTTTACAGATGAGGAAACTGAGGAAAATAGGGTTAAGTGACTTGCCCAGGGTCATATAGCTAGTAAGTGTCTGAGGCTGGATTTGAACTCAGGAAGATGAGTATTCCTGATTCTAGGCTAGGTACTCCATTCACTACACCACTTAATTGCCCCTGTTATGTGCATATATCCATGTATATGTGTACACATGTATCTCAATTTCTTCCTTAAAATACATTTACTATCACTCTAATAAAATGAAAAATCAACAGTTTTGAACTAACAATTGTCCATTATACAATACTGAATTAAACACAAGGCTAAATTAAACTTCTTATGTTCAGTATGCATCAATTGTTGTTATCAGTAAACTCAGATTTACTATTGATTTGAGCTTGCCCCAGGGGTGGTTAAGGACACAGGAGATATTGTGTAACAAGATCAAGGAGGAGGTGAATGCATATATTAACTTTTTAACAAAGGCATTCTTCCTTGTTTCTTGGATGATTTAGCTTCAAAATAGAAATATCCAATGAACTAGCAAATACCTGCTTTTTAACAAGTTAACTACTATCAATTGTTTGCTATTGTGTATATCACAAAATCACAGAATTTGAAAGTTGAAAGATACTTCAGCAACCATTTAGGCCAAACAATACTTGATAAGACTCATACATACCTATAACCCAAGGAAATCAAAGACAAAAACAAAGATCCAAAGCATAACAAAATTGTCATGGCAGGAGCATGCTTTGTATGAGTAAGGAACTAGAGCATCTGGAAGAGATATTACAGAAGAAATTAATCAAAAATAAGTGAATACCCATTAATTTGGAAAATGACTGAAATAGCTATAATATACGAAAATCATAGAATATTCCTATTCTGTAAAAAAAAATTATATACCTGAGAAATTCAGAGAAATCTGGGAATATTTGTATGAATTGATGAAGAAAATAAAAGTCAAGAGAACAGCAAACACAGTGACTGTAAATTTAAATAATATCACCAAAAGGAAGCTGGAAAATTGAATAATGGAAAGATCATGAGCCAGAAATGATGACAAGATACACACCTATAATCTCTCCTACCAGGGAAGCTGAGACTGGAGGATATCTTGAACTGCAAAACTTCAGAGTTCTGAGCTGCTGTCAGATAAGCCAACTGGGTAATCTTGAACTTTCAGTCTGGGTGAAATAAGAGAAATCTAGTCTCCATCTCCCCACCAAAAAAAAATCATGAAGGCCCTACAGAAGAAATAATAAAATAAAACCCCTTCTTCATAACAGAAAGGTGAGAGACTAGAAAGGTAGAATATTGTATATAGTATAAGAAAAGGTTTCTGTTTTAGGTATTTTTGCTTAATTGTCTTCTTCCCAAAGGAGAGTTTAGACTGGGGGTTGTGTGGCAATGAACTGATGTGATGACAAAAGCCATCACTAAAGTGTATTAATATAAAATATTAATCACTTCAACAAACTATTCAAATGACAACTGTATAGATTTATAGGATCATAAATTTGTAGGTATTATGGACCTTAAAGCTCAATCAGTCCAACATCCTTGTTTTCAAATAAGGAAACTGAGATCCAGAGATGTCAAAGGATTTGTCCAAGATCAGAGCAGGTAATAAGATTTGAATCTGTCAGAATACTATCATCTTAAGGTTCTATGCACAGAAATAGTGGATGTTCTATTCAGGATGACCCCATTCAAGTCTAGGCTGGACTAGGGTTCAGGAATACTAGTCACAGGATTCTGCTGTTAGTTTGAGAGGACAGAGTGTAGAGATCAGTCTTAAGTGGGTTAACCAACCAGTATCTAAGTTTACGTATATTTGTGTTTTGCAATAAGAGCAAAAGAAAAAAAAAAAAAGGGTAAATGGTCCAAGGACTGATATTGGGGGTGGGAGGGAGAAGTAGGGGGGAATTTTAATTTAGCTGCTATTCTTTTTCCTGACATTAAATGAGTCATGCACATTAAATAAAATAACAGATCTACTAGCCCAAGACTGGAAAGAAATTAGAATGAGCCTATGCAAATTTTGTTTGTAACTATACAGGGTTGTCCTACAACCACTACCTCAACTAATGTAATTATAGAAGGCTTAGATTTTTTTTTTAATCAATCAAAAGTATAAACTGGGCATAAACAAATCCTACACACCTTTATTCAATCATTCAATTAGGTATGTTCATGTCAGGGTTCTTTGTCAGGGTTCGACCAACCTGCCTGAAGGGGCAGCCGGTTACTTACCTGAAAGGAGAAGACGCTGGCATTTTATCTTCAAAATAAAAGTCACGGCTGGAGGGTATATGCTAAGAAGCTTTATTGAGGTCTCACCCGGGAAGCTTTACAGCAGGATCTTAAGGCAGGCTTCACCCTCCCTCTAAGGCTTGGGTCTTTTATATACCCCAGATCCACACACTATGACACAGA
Source organism: Pseudochirops corinnae (assembly GCA_028646515.1). Taxonomy (NCBI): domain Eukaryota; kingdom Metazoa; phylum Chordata; class Mammalia; order Diprotodontia; family Pseudocheiridae; genus Pseudochirops; species Pseudochirops corinnae. The sequence goes on along the minus strand of JAQQSV010009017.1, from coordinate 9,224 downwards.
CCAGCTGAGCAGAATTGTGAGAGGGGAATTGCAATTACAAGGGCATGAAGACCCCAGGGTGTGGAGACACTAGTCGGGAACCTCAGGTATCCCACGTAAGAGAGTCTGGAGCAATGCAATATCCCCTGGCCAGGGACAGTGCAATATGCTCTGACTTCCACGTGACCCAACTCATTCCTGTGCCTCACACGTCTCTGTGTCTTAACACCACTACTTGCAATCTTGCACATATTTTGTGATCCTCACATATTTAGATCCTTAATCAATCTGGGAGGAATGAACTACTTCAATACTTTAATAATTGGATGAAATCAAATTACTTCATTTAGGAAACATTAGAGTTTTTTGTTTTTTTTTAATCAGACCAACCTCCAGGCTTAGGTATAGTACAATAAGCCAGCTTGGAATCAAATATTCCAACAGGGACATTCCAGAAACATTCCAGATTGAGGAAATTACCTGGGAGGGAGGAGAAAGGGAGTTGATTCTCTCCCTCCACCAACATGGACCGTAGAACAAGCTCATAATCTTTTAAGATCAGAAGATTTCACCTTCTGTTTCCCTGAGTAGCATTAGACACTGTAGAACAAACTAGATGCACTGAGGAAAAATAACTCTGAGGTTTACAAGGATGCCAACCCTCAGAGCCCAGCAGGAAACTATCCTTAAGAAAAAAGGAAAAAGAACTCCATAAAGGGAAAAAATTACTTCCATAGCTTGAGTTTATTCAACTTTTTGGCCCTTTGTGCTCTCTAAACTTGAGTCCACTTTTGTTATAGACTGATTTTGGGAAAGTATGTCCCAGACTTTGGGAGTGATTATTTTTGTGCCAATTGCTCCTGCTGTATCTGCTCAGAAAATAACCCCTTTTCAAAGAGTTAATTAAGTCTGAATGATAATCAGTGGAAAGTATACCACATGAAGACTCATGAGCTTCCATATCAGAAGCACTCTGACTCTTCAAGGTTCGATCTCCAAAATGAGAAATGGTCATACCACCCTCTGGGTACCCCGCCTGTCAGTGCTAGTGGGAGTCAGTAAGTAACACCAAGAGATGAACTACTTAAGAAAGAATTTTAAGAAAATGAACAATAAAACTATGGTATTTGATCTCACTTATAGAATATGTTGGAGTTTGTTTTTGTTTAAATCAGACCAACCTCTGGAGTTGGTCTCTGGCTGCTACTGATGGAGAGAGAAAAGAGAACTGAGAACTGAACTGAGAACAGAGAAGAACTGAGAAGAGAATTGAAAACTGAGGAACTGAGAATTGAGAAGAACTAAGAAATGAGAAGAGAGGAGAATTGAGAGGAGGCATGGCTGTGGTGTCAATATTTTGTCTGTCCATTTTGACGTTACTTTGTCAGATTTGTTTGCTAATAGAGGATGGTGCTGTTGTTACAGAAGCCCTGGGACCTTGCTGCTGGTTCAGAAGCCCTAAAAGAGGGTTTTCTTATTGTATGTTTACAAAAATCCTGGGGGAGGGTCTTGCTGATGATTTCAGAGGTCCAGGGACTATACTGATGATTTGTTTGTTGAGTTCTCAGACCTTGTTGGTGGGTCTGAGTTGATTTCACAGGCAGAAAGTGAATTGATGATGGTGCCAGCAATGTGTTTAAATGTTATTGTGGCTTTGTTAAGCTTTGTCTTTCCAGGAACAGAAACTGTGAAGGACTTGAGGTGGATCAGATACTGTGAACTTCAATATGGAACACGAACTGCACAAGAAGCTGGACAAAAACTGAGAATTGTCTGTCTTTGAACCCAGGTGGCAGTTGGATAGATTTGGGCAGGAGCTGGGACCATGGAAGAAGAGCCATGGAAGCTGAGATCCTGCCTCAAGTCAAGATGAAAAGACCTCTCCTTGGGTATTTAATGCAAACTGAGAAAATCATTACTCACTGTGGCCTAGGGGTGGAGAACTCTGACCTTTATATTTAGATGATTGAGTTAAGGACTTCTCCAATTAAGAAGAAAGAGGACTTTTTGATTGAAGAGATTAAGACAATGGGACCTAAAGGTGGAGGACTTTGATCTTTGTACTTTATGTCAATTAAGGAGGCTTGCCTCCTTAAGGATGCTTGAATTAAGGACTTATTAAATGAATGACTTACTAAATGAATGTTATATTTGCTTAAAACTATGTGACCACTTTGGTGAAAACTATGTGGCCATTTTAGTGATAAGTTGTTAAATTACAACTTTGTGAATGCTGTACTTTTATTTCTGTGAATGTTTTGCCTTAATTGGTTACTAAATAAAGGGAGAGTTCACTATACTGTTTAATCAGAACCTTGAAAGCTATTCACAGCAGCAGTCCTCTGGAAAGCTGCTCATGCTTGTCTTTACACCTAAAGAAAGTACAATAAACCAGTGTGGAGTCAAATATTCCAGCAGGAATATTGCAGAAACATTCCAGATTGAGGGAATTACCCTGGAGGCATGAGGGTTAATTCTCCCTCTCTCCCCCCATAGCAATACCACCATTAATGTCACACTATTATATCAGCTATGGAATAGGCTGATAATAACACCAAAAGGAGGGCTACTTCAATCATCTGCTAGGGGCACTTATGTACCCATCAAAAGCAAAATAAAAACCACACCATTCCTTTCTTCTGTCAAAAAGAAGTTGATTTGTAAGGAAGTTTGGAGAAACAGTAGATTTTCCTTAAGTTATTAGAGATATAGAAATATTCCATTTAAAGAAGCATACTATCTTCATCTCTGAGGAGCTGCTGGGGTAAATGGGCGTCTGGGTGAGTGGATATTGACAGCTTTACCAAAGGCAGAGAGAAGGCTGAGGGGAGTGGGGTGATGCAAATAGGACTCAATGACCTCTGGGAGTCCCTCTCAACTTTCTAATTCTATTATTCATAAGAACCCAATATTCAGAGCCACCAAACTTTGTTTATTTCCTGGTCTATATCAGTTTATCTTGAATCAAGGGGAAAACGTGTTAAAGAAAGAAAAAAGAAAATTTGTCAAAATACTTCAATTCTCTAGAAAATCCTGACATCCTGGCATCATATTTCCCAATGTTGCTTATTCTTTGGCTAATAAGAGAAAAATCTACTTGGCAACTAAATAAAAATGAGAGAAACTGAGTTTTACATCATGATTCTACAAATATTGCTTACTTGTTCACCACAACAGCCCCATGAGGTAGGTACACTCAGTCTGGAAGGACCTGGACTCTAATTTCAACTCTACTATTTGTTACCTATGTGAACTTGGGTAAATCATTTAAGTTCCATTTCCTCGTCTGCAAAATGAAGAATTTGACTTAGATGACCTCTAATATCTCTTCCTATTATAAATTTATGATCTCATTTTACAGATGAGGAAACTGAGGCACAGATTTAAGTGACATGTTTATGGTCATACAGGTAAATGTCATTAGTTAGATTTGAATTCAGTTCTCTCCTGATTTCAGAGCCAATATACTTTCCACCATACAAGTCTGTCTATTCAAGCAGAAATCTCACTACCAAACCACAAACAATAGCATATGCACACTTAAAATGAATCATTCACTCTGTGTGAACACACCCTGAGTGCTATCAAATGATGGATTTAATTTTTTATAAACTATAAAGTATCATGTAAATGTCAGAAATGTTTTTTAAAATCTTTCTGGTTGGCCCAATTTGGATGCTGACAAACATATGTGAAAGTTAGTACTGACCCCAATCTCCTTGAGGATAGAGATTATGCCTCATCTAACTATGATTTCTACTACCCCTCAAATTCCTAGCATGCTGATCCCCATACTATAGGGGCTTCATCAGTCTTTATTAAACAGTATTTGAAATTTTCATTTCATTTTAAGTTCACTATGTTTCTTCTTTTATTTTTAAGCTTTCTGATGCAAACTCATTATGGCAAACATGTTCTATTTCACTCATCCTTTTTTTATTTTGGCTATCTGTTTTGTCCCATTAGGGAGAACTGGAAATCATACAGATATTTAATTGAAATGGATATGATCAAAACTCAGGTCTGAAATTATTTAGCTGTATAATCATCTTCGAATTATTCTGTTTAATTCCTTCCCTGTTAACTGACCACAGCTGTTTCTCTTGGCTCACCAATTATTACTTCTGGACTTATAATCTTCTAGAATTCAGAGGAATTTCAACCACCCCTTTTTTCATTTCTCAATTGTTCACCAATCTTCAAAGAAATCTATGGTACATGTGTGTAGTACATATCTAGGATTAGGATGAGACACATTCTTTTTCTCAACCTTTGACTGGAAGAGTTTATTATATTTTGAAACACAAATGTATGCAGTATGATTATATGGGTGGGGAGGGGAGGAGGAAGAGTCACCCATTTTAACAAAAAAATCATCGTTAATGCTGGGGGATCATATAAAGGTCAATCAAATGTTGCTGCAATCTGGAACTAAAGAGTCGAATGATGCCACTCCCTCCCCTGGGCTTAAGTGTTGTTTATAGAATTAGGAACTTGACCCAGATAACCTCTAAAAGTACATTCCAACTCTAAGGGTGCCTTCCAAACATTCCATGATACAAAACACTGTGCTAAGCACTGGCAAAACAAAGACAAAAGTGAGATAATCCCTGTTCTCAAGAAGATTTCGATCTACTGGAGAAATACAACATTATGAACAGAAGAGAAAAGAATAAAGGAGCAAACATTTATTAATCACTTACAACATGACAGTCACTGTGCTAAGCAATTTAGAAATATTATCTCAGGAGTGGCTAGGTGGTGCAGTGAAAAGAGCATGGCCTTGGAGTCAGGAGGATATGAGTTCAAATCCAGGCTGAGACACTTAACACTAGCCACGTGACCTTGAGCAAGTCACTTAACTCCGATTACCCTGCCTTTCTCCCCCCCCAAAAAAAAAAGAAATATTATCTCATTTCATCCTTCAAACAACTGGGAAGTAGATGCTATTATTATCCTTATTTTGTCTATGGTTGAGGAAATTAAAGCAAACAGAGGATGACTAGCCCAGTACCTCTCATTAGATTGAAAACTCCTTGAAGGCAAAGACTGTCTTTTGCCTCTTTTTGTATTGCCGGCACTTAGAGAAATGCCTGGCACATAGTAGAGGTTAATAAATGTTTCCTGATTGATTGATAGTATGTGTCTGTGGTCAGTTTTGAAACTCAGGTCTTCAAAGGTCAAGAAGTAGGGTGATATCCACTCCATCACCTATCTGCCCAATACAAGATAATTTGAGAAGAAAGGAAAGCAGTAACAACTAGAAGGTTCAGGAAAGACTTCCTACAATTGGATATTTTCCAAAGATGTCATTTTTGTATGTTTATTTGTTCTGTTCAGCAAAAATTTACCTTCTCACCTTTTTCTATCCCCCAATTGAGACCTAAAGAAAAATAACACCATCTACAAATACATATAGTCAATGAAAACAAATTTTCATATTAGTCATGTCCAAAAAATGTTTCTCATCTTCGGTCGTGAATCCTGCCCTCTATCAGGAGATGTGTAGTAGGTTTCACCATTAGTACTCAGGAACCATGGTTGTTAATTAAACTGATGAGTTCCTAATTCTTTCAAAGTTGTTTGCCTTTAATATATTGGAGTCATTGTATAAATTGTTCTCCTGGTTCTGCTCACTTCACTCTAAATCCATTCATACAAGTCTTCCCCGGTTTCTCTGAAACCATCCCCTTCATCATTTCTTACAGAAAAAAAAAATAGTATTCCACCATATTTATATACCATAACTTGTGTATTCATTAACCAATTTATGGGCATTCCCTCACTCATCTCCATTCTTTGCCACCTCACAATAAACTATAAATATTTTTGTATGTACTTAAAATTGTTTTGCTTAAGACTAATCTCTGCTCTAATTTTTCCTCCCTCTAAATCCCCCTCCCTCCTTTACCTTTTTCTCTCCCATTTCTCTGTCGAATAAAATTATTTTCTTGCCCAATAGTGTCTATGTATTGTTCCTTCTTTTGATCAGTTCAGATAAGAGGGAGTTTCAAGGATATGCCATTTCCACCAACCTTCTCCTTGTTATCTGTATTCACTTGCACACCCTGATCATGAAATAATTTCCCCTAACTTTCCTTTTTCCTTCCCCAACTCTGTTATATTCCTCTTTCTCTCCTTTTTATTTCTCTCTTAAAATCATCAAGATATAACAGAGTCATTCCTAGGCCTTATCTAATTAGACTTCCTTTATGACCCTGATAATAATAGGGTTCAGAAGAGACATAGAGATCATCTCTCAAATGTAAGTCACTTACCCTTGTTTATCATTGTTCATTAATGTTTACCTTTTCATGTTTCTTTTCACTCCTGGTTTTGAACTAAAAAATTTCTATACAACTCTTGTCTTTTTATTGGGGATACTTAGAAGTCTTCTATTTCATTAAAGATCTATTTTTTCCCTTATAACATTATACATACTCGGTTTTGCTGGATAGCTTATTCTTGGCTATAAGGCTGTATATCCTTTGCCTTCCAGAATATTGTTTCCCAAGCTATCCACTCTTTTATAGTGCTGGTTACTAAATAATGTGTGATCCTGACTGTGGATCCTCAGTACTTGAATTCTTTTTTCTAATTGCTTGCAGTTTTGTTTTTTTTTTATTAAAAACTCTGTATTTTGGATATGGTTCTGGGAGTTTTCATGTAGGGATTTCTTTCAGGACACAAATGGTGGATTTTTTTCTATTTCCATTTTTCCCTCTGGTTTTCAAATATCAAGGAGAAGAGTTTTCTTTTAAGGCTCTTTTTTTTTTTTTTGGTCATGTAGTTTATGTGATTCTTAATTTACTAATACTACTTTATGTTTATTAATACTGCTCATTTCAGGGATGGGAGAATACAACGTGTATATTTTAATCATGAGTAAATATTGCTAAGTTTATTATAAAAATTTTATTCCTATCTATAGTTTGAAATATTCTTGTAAAGCAAGGACATCTATTATCATTAATACTATTTAATGTCACTCTAGAAATGTAAGAAATCATGGGAATAAATATCGTCAAAGAGGAAACAAAAGGATGAACCACAAAATTAATCAAAACAAAAAATTCAGCAAAGTTGTAGTATAAAAAGTCAATCCACATAAATCATTAGCATGTCTGTATGTTATCAACAAAATCTGAAGGGAACAGATATAAAGAGAAATTCCATTCAGAACAACTATAAAATGTATAAAATACTTGGGAGTCTATCTACTAAGACACATTTGGAACCTATATGAATGCAACTATAAAATATTTTTCAGAGATATGGAACCAAATGATTGAAGAAATATTAATTGTTCATAGGCAGGTGAAGTTAATATCTTAAAAATGACAGTAGTATCTAAAAGAATTTACTTATTCAGTTCTATACTAATCATACTTTCAAAGGATTACTTTATAGAGCTAGAAAAAATTTTCATAAACCATCTGGAGAAAAAGAAAAGGTTAAGAATTTGAAGAGAAATAATTTTTTTTAAGTAGGTATAAATGGGGAAGCTTAACAATACCAGATATCAAACTATACTACAAAGCAGTAAAAAGAAAAATTGTCTTTTTGGAGGGGGAAAGGTAGGGCATTTGGGGTTAAGTGACTTGCCCAAGGTCACATGGCTAGCAAGTGTTAAGTGTCTGAGGCCAGAATTGAGCTCAGGTCCTCTTGACTCCAGGGCTGGTGCTCTATTCACTATGCCACCTAGCCAGCCCCAAAGCAGTAATTATTGAAACAATTTCACACAGGCTAAAAAATAGGTTGGTCAGTGGAAATGATTAGGTATGCAGAGTATGAAAGTAAACAATAATAGTAAGCTAGTGTTAGAATAAACTCACATAAACTCAGTTACTGAGGAAAAGACTCTACCAAAATTTTCCAAGAAAACTGCAAATCAGTCTGGCAGAAATTTAGAGTAACATCTCACATCATATACCAAGATAACTGGTATATGATCAAATGAATATCAAATTTATTCATAAGTGTGATAGCATAAACAAATTGGAGGAATGAAGAAAAAAATCACCTTTCAGCTATGTGGATAGAAGAGTTCATGGCCAAACAAGAGCTAGAAAGGGTAATAAAAAGCAACATGAACAATTTTGATTGTGCAAAATTTTAAAGTTGTTACACAAATAAAACCATTATCAATAAAATTCAAAAGGAAACAGGTGAAAAAAAAAAGCAGCAAGCTTTCGGATAGAAGTCTCATATCCAAAAGATGTAAGGAAATGATTCAAATTTATAAAGACTGCGATTATTTCCTAATAGATAAATGGTCAAAGAATATGAGAGATAATCTTCAAAAGAAGAAATCTAGGCAATCAACAAACAGTTTAAAATGATCCAAATTACTACTAATTTGAAAAATTCAAATTAACCAGCTCTGAGATTCTACTTCATAACCATTAGATTGTCAAAGATGACAAAAAAGGAAAATGATCATTGTTGAAACATCTGCAAGGAAAAAAGTATGCCAATGAACCATTAGTAGTGCTGCCAAATGGCTCAGTCATTCTGGAAAATAATTTGGAATTATGCCCTAAAAATTATTAAACTCTACATATTCTGTGACCTAGTTATACCATTACTAGGACTATATGACAAAGAGATCAAAGAAAGAGGAAAAGAACCCATATGCACCAAAAAATATTTTAGCAGCTATTTTTTGTAGCATAAAAGAACTGGAAACTATAAGAGTTTCCCTCTATTGGGGGATAACTAGACAAACTATACTATACAAAAATGTAATGGAATCTTATTTCATCACAAGAAATTATTAAATGGACAATTTTAGAAAACCTAGGAATACTTTTATGAAATGATGCAGAGTGTAGTAAAAAGCAGGTAAACAATTTATGCAATAATACTATAAAGAAAAACAATTTTGAAAGACTTGAGAACTCTGATCAATGAAATGAGTAACCAATATTCCAGAGGAATAAAGATAAAGCATTCTATTCACATCTTGACAGATAGACTCAAGACGCTGAAGAAAACAAATATTTTAAAATCACAGCTATTATGGAAATTTGTTTTATATGATTGTTTATATTTGTTATGAGGGTTTGGTTTTTCTTTTTTTTCCAATGAGGGGAAGAAAGAATGGTAAATTTGCAGCAAATTTGTCCATTGTCTTTGACTTTTAAAATAATTTGGGAGGAAAATAAACAAGAACAGGTCTAAATCTTGCCATACAAAAAAAAAAAAAAAATATATATATATATATATATATATATATATATATA
>JAQQSV010009016.1:0-13626 GCA_028646515.1 Pseudochirops corinnae | reverse complement strand
TTGGTTTGGGGCTCACTTTGAGAAGAGTTGTATGATTTGGCCAGAAGAGACTCTGGGCAGCCGTTGAGCCCCCTGGCTGTGAAAAACCCAGATGTTGGTGCTTCCCTCTCTGGTAACTGACTAGGTAACTGATGTAATGGTCAGAGCCTCGAAGCTGTCTGCTGATCTGTTTTTCTATTTGTTTGTAACTTCTGTTTTTATTCTCTGAGGTTCAGGGGGCTGACTTTTCCCCCTGAACTAGGTAAATGATATATGTTTGATTGATTAAAGTGAAACCATTAACCCATTTTGAGTTGCTTTCTTTTAGAAAAGCAGATCTAAGAACCTGTGCTAGTAGCCGCCCTAGGTATGCTAGGGTGTTTGCTGTTACAAAGTATAAAGAAACAAAGATTCCTCCTTGAATTGAGCTGAAGCTTTAAAAGAAAATAGTACTTATACTAAATAGAGAGGGACTCTCCAATCCTTCTACTTCAGACATCCTACACAGTGATACAAAGGAGGTAGGAAATGAATCTAGCAGACAAAAGGAGCAAAAAACATTTGTCTTTTTTCAAGTAGTGGCTTCTTAATTGTCGAACTGAACTGACTTACTGAATAACCCACATAAAGCTACATGTGCCCAGAGGAAAGGATCCCTTTTTTTCCTTACATCAAGTTTTTCCGCTTCCTTGTGGAATAGTAGAGGGTGGCCACATGACAAAACATTCCAGGGTTGGGAATATCATCAGGCCCAAGAGGAAGCCCTCTTTGGGGAAGGGGTGATAGAATCCAAGTTAACAGGCCAAGTCAAAAACCAGAGCTTCAAGGGAACCAAATTCAAGGTTCTGAGATAGGAAGGACAAGCTAGAAAAATGAAAGGAGGTAGAATTTCAGACCAGAATATTATGCTAACAGAAGTCTAGTCATAATAACTGTTTTTCTTATACTTTCTTACCCCAAGATTGTTTGGCTTCATATGGAATAGCTGACACGTCATTGTCCTTTCTGAATCAGCCACCTATGAAACTGTTGGACCAGAAAGTGTCCAAAGCATATATTTTTATTTCTTAATTAAGTATAGAAAAACTGAATATTAGATTTTTTTTTTCCTTTTCCATGCTCTATGTAAGAGGAAGTGATTTTGAGCAATATATTAGCCATGATAAAAGGTCATTATGACAGAATAATTGCAAGGCAAATTGGATTTCATTGTGATGACGTTTTTACTTGGCCAGGATACTCTATAAATAGAGAGCAATGTAAAATATGCACACATATATGTGCATATATACGTGTGTGTATGACTACTGTAGCAATACTCTTGGGAAACCCAAAGCATCATTACGAAGGTGGAAGCTGATGTTTGTGTTTTTTTTTTCCCCTCAAGGTTAATTTTACTTCTATTACCTTTATACATGTTTTTTTAAATTACCAAATAGAAGAAAATAAACACAACTCTCCTACTTTGGAAAAATTGTTCCCTGGTTCTAATATATGTCATGATTTCCTGTAGCACATAGTAAAAATGTTTCTAAGATACACATTTAGGGGATGGCTATGTGGCGCAGTGAATAGAGCACTGGCCCTGGAGTCAGGAGGACCTGCGTTCAAATGCGGCCTCAGATACTGAACACTTACTAGCCATGTGATCTTGGGCAAGTGGCTTAACACTATCTGCCCTCCAAAAAAAAAAAAAAAAAGCTAAAAATTTTTTTTTTAAATTAAGATACACATTTAGATGGCCTTTGACTTTAATAATTATCACTTTTGTATCCAAGATTTGTCAAATAAAAAGTATATCTGGAATCATATTAAATCAAAAATAATGGGATAGAATTGTTCCCTATTCTAGCCTTTGGGAGTAAATAGCCTGTTTTGATAACATGCTTGTTTTTCTTACTTAAAAAGAATCCTTTAAAAATAACAAAGTCCAGAAATATGCAATAATTTATTTTTGAACTGAGAAAGTCTTTTCCCCCTTTGCCAATAAAATCTTCCAAATAGCTATTGGACACCGTAATTACCGCTTATTTGTCTCTTAGATCCCAATATTACTGCTCTGCTCCCTATTCATCTAACACCAAACAGAAGTGGTATTGTCCCTGAAAAGGAAGAGAAATATTCTGTTGCAAATGATCTGGGGAAGGACATCGAAGTGATATAATTGATAGAACAAACTTAGACTCCGGAAGACTTGAGTTTGAGTTATTCCTCAGTGACTAACCAGTATGTGACTTTAGGAAAGTCATTTCATTACTGTTAGGCTCAAATTTCTCACCAGTAAAATAAGGATAATAATAGGAGCTAAATTTCAGGGTTGTTCTGAAAGTCAAAGATAACAGGTGTAAAGTTTCTAGTAAACTTTAAAGCATTGTGTAAACACAGCTTATCAATATTATCATTATTGCATGTTTCTATTTATGAAATGACTGATTAAAATGAAATTAAATGAATAATAAACAGATTTCTGAAGTGACCTTACAGCCTATCTAGTCAAACCTCTTTGTTTTGCTGATAAGAAAACTAAAAATAAGTGACTTAGTCAAGGTCTAATTGGTAGCAAGTATCAGGGTTTAAATCCTAACTTGGAGGATGTTTCTCTTTCTTATAATTATTTAATAGAGGGTTTTCATCAAATGAATACAATAACCTACAAAGGAAAGACTATTCTACCTGAGTACCTGTTGTGTGTCTACCTCCCCAACTCCCTTCTCAATCAAATGTGAACTTTTTGAGTGCAGAGATTATTTTGTTTTCAAAGTTCAGTTCAATGCCTCATACATACAGATGTAGTCACTTAAATATTTTTAGCTGAATTTAATTGAAAAGTATAAAATCAGTCAATTCAGGTATTTAGTAAAAACAAATCCAGAGTACAAAAATTATTTAGGAATAAAAACATAAAATTCCTTAACAATTAGACAAATTGTTCCCTTGAATTTTAGATAGCTGGCCAATAGTGAAACCCCAAGCTGTCTAAAATAATAAATGTAAAAATAGCATTTAGATAACAAATTTAGAAATGAAACAGACATGGAGTTAATAAACTGGAAAATTGGACATTGGAATATGACTGAGGCAGGTCTAATGGGATTTTTTTAAATCCTGGCATATGTAAAAAAACAAACATTGATAAACTTATATAAGAAAAAATAGAAGAAAAACAAAGAGTTGGAGAAAAAAAGAAAGACTGATGAAATCCAATTAGACTGAAATAAAGAATAATCATAACAACTATACATTTATGGGAGTTATACCCCCACCCAAAATGAATGTGATCATAATCACTGAAGTCCAGACACCTCAGATGAATCCATGAATCATTCTGTGGTGCTCCCTTCTCCCCAATGATATATCCTTTAGGCCACTTTTGTTTAGCATTCCTGCAGAGTTTGTGGTTTAGAATATGCACTGATACTCTCTGACTGCTTTCTATTGGTCAAAATAACTCAGGAGTTTCTATTATGTGATAATTAGGTCTTTTAATTGGCTCCTGAATTCAAATTCCATGAATACAATAAAGGGGCTATCTATTCCCAAGCAACCATCTTCCTTTCTGTCTTTGAAGTATGAGGAATACTCAGAGCAGCATCTGTGAGAGTTGGTTTGAGCCAAATGGAGGAAGTTTTATCTCCTATCTGGCCCCATACGGCCTTTTGAACATGCCCTTATGCCTAGGATATGACCACCTGTCTTTTCTTGTGTTTCCTTCTCCAAGTTATTGACCATCCACTTCAAATTCTATCAGTCCAAGCTGATACCAAGGAAAGAGTTGGCGTAGAGAAAGAGATCAACAGAGTAAAACATTTGTGTTTAGATCTCATTTGACTATATGATGGCAAAATTTCATAGTAGGGGTCTTTTGCCAAATCTTGTCATTTCTACTTTCATGTCATATTTCTTTCCACTCACACATCCACCACCCTTTTAATGTAGCTACTTAACTCTTCCCTCATTCTCCCTAGACAAAGACTGTTTTTTGCCTTTCTTTATATTTCCAGCATTCAACACAGTGCCTGGTTCATACTAAGCTCTTAATAAATATTATTGCCTCATTGAACAAAGAACAAGTGAAATGAATAGTAAGCATTTTTGAAAAAATGTATCTCACAAGAGATAGAGAGCATTATGAAATGCAAAATAGGTAATTTTGATTACATTAAATTGAAAAAGTTTTTGTACAAACAAAGATAATGCAACTAAGATTAGGAGGAAAGCAGAAAACTGGGAAAGAATTTTTACAACCAGTGTCTCTGATGAAGGCCTCATTTCTAAAATATACAGAGAACTGAGTCAAATATGTAAGAATACAAGATATTTCCCAATTGATAAAATGGTCAAAGAGTGTGAATAGACAGTCTTCAGAGGAAGAAATTAAAGATATCTATAATTATATGAAAAAATGCTATTGATTAGAGAAATGCAAATCAAAACAACTCTGAGATACTACATCCCACCAGTCAGATTGGCTAACATGACAAAACAGGAAAATGATAAATGGTGGAGAAAAGGTGGGAAAATTGGAACACTAATGCATTGTTGGTGGAGTTGTGAACTGATTCAGCCATTCTGGAGAGCAATTTGGAACTATGCCCAAAGTGCTATAAAAATGTGCATACCCTTTGACCACTTATAGGAATGTATCCCAAAGAGATCATACAAGTGGGAGGAGGACCCTTATGTACAAAAATATTTATAACAACTCTTTTTGTGGTGGCAAAGAATTGGAAATCAAAGGGGTGCTCATCAATTGGGGAATGGCTAAACAAGCTGTGGTATTGAATGTAATGGAATACTATTATGCTATAAGAAATAAGGAGCAGATGGACTTCATAATTACCTGGAGAGACTTAAATAAACTGATGCTAAGTGAGAGAAGCAGAACCAGGAAAACATCATACACAATTACAGACACCCTGTATCTGTGATGACTAACTTTGATAGACTGAGCTCCCCTCAGCAATGCAAGGTTATAAGACAGCTCCAAAGGATTCATGATGGAAAAGGCTGTGCACATCCAGAGAAAGATTACAGAGTCTTAATGCAGATTGAAGCAAAGTATTTGCTCTCTCTCTTTTGTTTTGTTCCTTCTTCTCATTGTTCAATCCATTGGTTATAATCTTTCTTTACAATTTGATTGATGTTAAAGCAATTTGAGAAACTATATTGGATTGCATGCCGACATAGGGGGGTAGGGTGGAGGAGAAGTAAGGGGATAATATTTGGAATTCAAAATCTTGTGGAACTGAACGTTGTAAACTAAAAGTAAATTAATTAATTATTTTTTTAAGAAAAAAGAAAAATATATGTATCTTAATGAGTTTTGAGCACATACTATCCCAAAAATCTTGATGAATTTCTTGAGATGCTTTGTATTAGCCATCCAACTGACTGTAGTAATAGTGATAATTCACTTAAGCCTCTACTAATCATCCTATGGTTCCTTATTACATATCATTATCATTTAGGTGTGGGAATAAACTACTTGGTCCATGTTTGATTCATATTTGTACTTTGGGTTACTTTTTAAATTTTCCCTTTTACTTGGTAGAAACATTTCAATTTAGACCCATAATTGTTTCTATTATTAACATATCTCTAAGTAGCAACTGTTTTCAAAGTAGTCTCCTAGGGAAGGGGGAGGTAAAGGGCTAATGTACCTGATAAATGTGGATTCTGCTTCTCTACTGCTACATCAAGCAACTGCAGAGAAAAGAAGTTAAGATAAAGAACATAGCTAGTTACAGAGCAAGAAGGAATGGATACCCTGAGGCCCCAAGAATCCCAGCATTGGTTGTCTCCAGTTCTTTATGCTAGATATCGAATGTGTAAAGTATATGTGACCAAGTTCATGAGAAGATTGTCCCAGCAAGGTGGTGATGGTGGTGGTGGTGGGGATTAAGACCAAGGCTGAGGATCATCTCCACATATAGTGAGGTGAATCATCAAGCATTTCTCATGGTCTTATTATGTGCCAGAAACTGCAAAATACTGCAGATAAAAGGAACTCTGAAAACAGCCCTTTATGATTCTCCACATCTAAGGAAATGATTACTTATCAGGAAATTCGCTCTCTTTCCCACCCAATCTCCAAATCTTTAGGTTCTGAACTGGTTTGTTATTTTTATATATGACCTATAGTGTGCAAATTTCCTCAGCCAATCTAAACACACTTCCTGTGCAGCATCATTCCAGTTCATCCACTGACTTAGAAAGACAACTTAATGGGTCAAGAATTTTTCTCACTTTTAAAGGCTATAATTGACTTAATCAAGAGAATTTTGTTTTTACCTGACTGAGGTATCAGCATCTTGTTACTTTAGGTGAGACAGAATGATGTGATTGACTAAAGTGACTCCCCATATCTTACATGGTCATCTTACTTTACCTTTTCCATGTAGTTTTGAATATTATTAGGAATACTGAAAATTATAAGCCTTCAATATCCAAAGAAATAAAATCCTAAAATAATACGCTTCTGAGTAAAGCATTTTGGTATAGGAGAAACTTTCAGATTTCCATTAAATCTTACTTTCACTGGATCCATTCATAACAAAAACACTCTTAGACCACATCAAGTTTGTGAGATCTACCGGATCTCTGTCCATAACATTTGCATTTGGTAGAGGCTTAAGGAAGGCAGGAAGCTAGAGGAAACATGGGAGAAAATAAAGCAAGGGCAGGAGGCAGGGCTGGGAATAGATTTTTCTGTACCTCTAGCAGGGGTTCACTGAGACAGTATCAGTACTAAAATGTAAGCCTCCCAATTCCCAGCCTGGTGCTCTTGTTATTTCTCCACCATGTGTTCCTCTGGAACACAAATGTAACTCTACAGGTTAGGGAAAATCAATATTAGAGGCAGCCTGTAGAGTGTCCCCCAACTTGGACTCTGGGGACCCTATTTTATTGCTTACCTCTTCCAGCTGTTTTCCTCCTCTCAGGCTTCGGTCATCACCAGCATCAAGACTAGCTTGAAGAACTACCCCCCACAGAGCACCCAGCACACTGATGTAGTTTTCTTGAGGTCCTTTTATTGCAGCAAGCACAGAAAAAGAGAGTTACACGCAAGAAGTTCCCCTTTTTATCCCCTGGCTTTTGATTCCCGCCTAAGAGTGCCATCATCGCCGGTGAGCCACTCATGTACCGCCCCAAAGATAAGCAGACATCTCGCGTGATCATGCCTTCTTCATTGCCTACGTGACGTCCTCTGTTCAAGCCCAAAGGCTGATGAGGCACTCACGGCCATGGCTTAGAGACATGCGCGGGCCTCTACCCCGTCCCCAGCCTGTCGTGGTGCACCCCCAGCGGCTGATGACGTCAAACACCCTTACAGCAGCCAAGGGATAAATGCCATCACTTCAGTGCTGCTCTTTCTTCTTCTGATCTTTCACTCTTGAAATACACTTGTTCACTCTTGATCTCTTATTCCTTTACAATTCACTCTCACTTCATTTCAAGTCCCCAACCATCTCCAGGGTAATCTTTCTAGAAGTTCACGGCCAGAGTGCACAATAAGACCTATTTCCAAGTCACAATATATAGCATTAGAAAATACTTCATTACAGGGAGGATGGACCTGCCCCTGCTTACCTAGTCAAAGGCTGAAGATAATCACTATTTCTTTTTTGGTAAGACACTATATACACCATATGCAATTTTGGTAAAAGATGTTTCTCCTATTCTTTCTTATTTCCTTTCCATTCAATGGTTCCTGAAGGGAAAGAAGTGGGGAAGGCAACAAGCATTTATTAAGTTTCTCCGATGGTTTTAAGCACTTCATAAATATTATTTCATTTGATCCTCATAAGAATCCTGTGAGGGAAGTGCTGTTCAGATCCTTATTTTAATGTTGAACAGAGTAAGACAGAGAGAGGTTGGGACTTGTCAAGGGTCATATAGCTAGTAATTAACTGGGGCTGGAATTGGACTCAATTCTTCCTGACTTCAGGTCCAGTGAACTACCCACTATGTTCCCCAGCTACCTAAGTGCATTCACCCTATTTACCAACAAAATGCCTCTGTATTATACCAAGAAATTGAATAAATGTTTATATATTACGCACAACAAATTTCATAGACACTAAAAATGGATGCACAATGTAAACACTGATTACAAATATTAAGTGTGATATCATAGCCTCTGATTCCAAGCCTATTAAACATTTCTTGCCTTCACACACTCAGTGGTCTATGCAGACTGGTCTACTTGATATGCAGGTACTTTCTCTTCTGCCGCTTCCCGGGCTGTGCTCCATGTCTGGACTGCATGTATGATGAAACAAGAACTTTGGCTGCTCATGTGACTAGAATGAGGAATAACTGATGAAGAGCATGCTCCAGGGCTCTCCTCATCAAGTTGAGAGAATGAAGTGCCCCCCAACACATCCCCAAACCTGTAAGTTTGGAAGACCCTCCCCTACTATAGAGGATTATCAAAAGACATGCACCATAGCCATCTAAAATGAGGTGGTAGAGATGGGCTGCCATCTCCAGGGATGGAGAGGCTGATTGCATCAGTAAGAGCACAGAGTCATCAAAGTATCTTTTGAATTCAGGAATCATTTCTAGTTATTTTTTGTAGAAAAAAATTTACAATAAAGTCTGTCAGAGATCTTGGAATAAAGCTATATACCATTAATCATGTCTTACTTGTATGTTTCCACTGCAAGTGAAGACATATTCTTGCACATAATTGGGACTCAAATACCTGTTTAGTGTATTGATCAACATTAGCATTATTAGCAGTCATAGCCACAGTAGCAGCAATGTTTTAAGTGTCTAAGGTAATATTATGCTAGGCTAGGCTTGGCTTGAAACAAAGAGATCAGCACAAATGTTGTTCTTTCCCTGCTTACAGGCAATATGAAATAGAAACTCTAAGAGTGTGTGTGTGTGTGTGTGTGTGTGTGTGTGTGCATAGAAATAATGTACATGAATAACTAACTATAAGTATATGAATAAACTATCAACTATTCACATTGCATACACTGCCAGGATGACTGGGGAAAGTGAGTGAATGAGTGTGTGCAGACAGGGAGGACACTTTAGGCTGAAAGGGAAGGTGCTATAGCAGATGGAAGCAGGTCCAGAGTTCCAGGAAGGGCTGAGAAACTCACTCCACTGTATATCAGCTTTCACCAATCACAGCCTTTACAGGTGTGAGTCATTCGTAGTCTGGTATATCATGCTACAGTTAGGATTTTCCAAACAAGCATTAATTTAATTAATGGTGTCCTAGTGTGATAGAAATAAACTGTCCAGAATAAAACAGATTTATAAGAGACCAATTAACTATTAGTAATACAAATGGAACTGAGCTTGAAGTTGGGAAAGTTTTATATTTTAAATGGAGACAAAAATGGGTATATTTCCCCAAAAAAATACTGAGAAAATTACTGGAATGTCAATAGTTCCTGAAAGTCAGGAAGAACTGTGTTATGGACTAGATAGATATTCCTACCTGATTCTGTTTTGATAATCTTGAATGGCACTCTTCTGAAATAGATTTTTTTTTTATGAAGAAACATTTTCACTAGCTCAAATTTTCTTTCATAAATTTTAAGATTGAATTCCTCAGATGGCTTTCACAATGAAAATGAAATTCAAAAATTCTTAAAGGACTCCTTTATCAAGTAAAACTGACAACTGAATTTAATATATATACCCCAGCTGATCTTCCTTTCCTTTTTACTAGGGAAGTTATGTTGAGGAAACTCAAAAAAAGAAAAGCACAACTGGTATCCAATAAACTTCTAAAACAAAACTAAATATCACATGGTTTCTGACTAAAATAATATTGAATTGAAAAGCAGAAACTCAAGTTGCTTAAAATGCATACCTCATAACTTTAAGCAATATAGATGATTTTGTGATTCATATGATACCCTGCTTTATCCTGATCAGATCTGTATACACAATTAAATATGTCATTAGAATATAATTCAATTTGTATTATTCATAGTCATTAAATAATTTACATTTCAATTATAAATTGTTTTTATTATCCACAAGCCAGCCTTTTCAGAAAACAGATAAATTTCCAAACATCCTAAAATAAAAGTCTCTTTTTTTTTTCTTATTCTCTCAGTGTTTATCTTTTCTCTATGTGAAAAATAGCCTAGTTGTGTTTTCAGATGAGATGCAGCAGTTCAGTGTCAAAGACAAATGCATTCTTCAGTAAATAGATTTGGATAATGCTGGAGTAGAGTCTTAGTAGGGAAAAAAAAAAGATCATATTTTATTTTTGTGATTCATGCTCTCTCTAATCCAACCTAAGAATCTCTACGCACAATCTTAGATTCAGAATAGGTAGAAACAGAAAAATCAAAGAGTAACAGAAATCAGGGAGAAAGTAATAAAAGCTTCCTTTTCATCTCTGTTCAATCTCCTGCTGAATTTAACTGTCCCTCTATCTGTTTGCCTATTATTATATGAGTCAAGAATCCTGTAGAATATAAGGAAGTTCTGAGGAGGTTTGAGGAGGGGATGAGATAAAGTTCGAAAGAATACTGACAAACATGGGGGGAAGCCGCTACTGTTCATAAAGATGATAAAAAATAGCTTTTTGGTTGATTTTTAGATTAAAGTATTGAATGACTGTAGGTAGTTCTGCTTGAGATCTCATGGGTCAGCATTCACCTTTAAAAATACCTGAAAGTAGATAACTGTATCTTAAATTCTTCCCTTTGTGTTTGTGTATATGGTGGCAACAGAAAGCAACAAGAACAACCAACCAAATTTCTCATTTGGAAAAATGGCCTGGATTGATGGCAGATTCCGGTGTCAATCAGTTGAAACTATGGAGGAAAATTAAAATCTCCTTCTGTCACACAGTAGCATCAAGTTAAATCCTGAGGTAAAGCTGCTTTCAAGAGAATCTTAATGACAAAACTGACCTGAAGCCTTAATCTATACTACAGCAAAAGAGAAATACTGAAAAGTGCACTGAATCTAAAAAAAATACTTCAAGTCACCTCTCTTTTCATCTGCACTGAATTGGAATTGATTTGAATAGTAATGTAAATTACTTGAAGTTCAGTGTGAAAAAGTCTTTGCTAGACCTGGGCATTTTAATTATTTCAAGCCAAAATCTACATTGGATTTTACATTTTTAAAAAAAGAAATAAGAAATTAATTAGTGCTCATGATGTGTTTTTGAAGAAAGTTCCATTTCGGTGGGTGGGAGGGTAAACATTTAATGTCTTGAATTACATTCTAATCTACATTCTCAAAATTATCCATGAATATGGAAAGCCTAGTAAGTTACCTGATATAAGCATATACAAAGGTAGTAGTACCACAGTCTTGGGAAATGACTAACTAAATTGTTAAGTAAAGTGCACTAGAGAGAATATTCACACTTAATAGGCTTGAGTTGACAAGCCAAAGTAAATGTAGGGCAAGTGATATAACATGTTAAGTACTAGTTGAAGGTGGGGAGACAGAGAATTCTATCAAAAGGACTCTTTAATTTGGGGAAGTGCTCCAGTGGTAGTTTTACATGGATCGTGTAGGTACAGTCTAAGTAAAATAATGAAAATAAAGATGTATTTTTGTTCTTTTTTTTTTAAATAAGGTCTTTTAAAATGTCTCTTGTTTAGAATTTAGTTAATACAAAGGGTGTAGTGCTAGACCTGGAGTCAGGAAGATCTGAGTTCAGATATGGCCTCAAACACTAGCTATGTATGCGACTGTGGACAAGTCACAATTTCATCATCTGTAAAATGGGGGGATAATAGAAACACCTACCAGCGTTGTTGTAAGATAGTATTTCCAAACCAGTTTGGAAGCCTTAAAAAGCTTTATTAACACTGTTATTCTTACTATTATCATATCAGAGTCCAGATATACAGTACACTATCCTACCCACATCCACAACATCAAATCTTCCTTTGCAACAAAGAAAAGTATGCAAAACCACTTTAAAGAGTGACCTGATCTGTAGGCATAATGCAACATTCTATCTTCATAGTTTTTGATCTCTCTACTGAGAAAAAGGTTTGGTCTATTACTTATACTCTGCTTCCAGGATTGCTCATTACTGTTGCACAGAGGTGAGTTTACTTTTAGCACCCTCGTTACCTTTTTGTCGTCATTATATCTGTCTTTCATGCATCTGTTCAGTTTACTTTTTAAAAAAAATGTCTATCACATCCAATCAAGTCATTAGTGAGTCTTGGGAATGTGCTTTGCAATAGTCTGCAGATACAAAGTTTTGATTTGACACATATTGGTTAAGCATGTGATACTAGATTATGAACTAGGAATGATAGATACTTTTAGGTAAGTATGGCAGTATTCTGCCAGTCCTAACAGAGATGGCAATCTGATAATGAATATGAGTAACTCATACCTGCTACATTTATATATATACATATATATACGATTATATTTATACATGCACATACATATATACATATATGTATATATACATATTCACATAGATTACCACATATTGTATGCATAATGTTATATTACATTATATTATGTAGTACAAATTCAGCTGCTCCATGAGGTTCATGGATAATGGAAAAGAAATGAATAAAATAAGGCTGGAAAAATAGATTGAAGTCAAATTGCGGATGGCTTTAAATGCTAGGATATGGCATTTACATTTATGCTAAATAGAATCAGGAGAGAATTAAGTCCAAAATATAAAAGATTATAGATAAAGGGACTTTTACAATTGCCCCAGAGAAAGACAATGAAAGAGTAAACTAAAGTGGTGGCCTTGTGGCTATGGAGTAAAAGAGAGAGCCAGGAGATACCGTACATAACATGGTCTGGGTCCATGATATTCTTAATTTAGGAAATGCCCAAAATGAGAAAATTTCCTCTACTATTTAAGGTCAGAACTTTCTCTGCTACTTGAGTTATTTTGAGCCCTGAGACCTAAAATGATTTGCCAAGGATCACAGGGACAGTATGGAAAGAGGCAGAAATAGGCCCCAAGAATTACTGGCTTAGATGCCAGCTTGCTGTTCACCACTGTATCATGCTGCACATTCTAAACATGTGTCATATTCTTTTTCATTCATTATCACATACTGGAAAAAGAGGTGGTCTAGAAATCAGGAAGACCTAGCTAAAACTTTTGTTTCTGTAAAATATTTGCGATGTGATACATAGTAAGGCACTTAATGTGTCAGTGCTTCAGGAAATTTCTAAAGCAATAAACTGAAGAGAAAGTATCAACCTGCATTGATAAATGGTGCTTCTTTACCTGGAAATACCACAGGTATTGTCCTGATCCTTATGAATTGATTGTTGTTTGTCCATCCTCAAAGAGGACCATGACATTAGGGAGATGATGCCATGACATGCATGTGAATTGGATTTATACGAGGGAGGGCGAGTCATCTGGGTCCAATAGCAAGATATAGATTAAGACAACTGAAGATGGCTCTGGATGCAGTGAGAGACCTTGGCCTTTCCAAATTAAGGACTTTAACAAGTCCCAGTTTGACAATCACAGACACATCGTACATATGATGACCAACCTTGATAAGCTGGACTATCCTTAACAATGCACAGCTAAAGACAACTCTACAAGCCTCAAGAAGGAAGGAGATACCTAAACTCAGAGAAAGATACAGAAAGACTATAGTTTAAATGGAGACTGAAACAAAACTCGTTATCGTTCTCTTT
>JAQQSV010009015.1:0-13627 GCA_028646515.1 Pseudochirops corinnae | reverse complement strand
CATATATATTATTAAATATTTACATATACATAATTTATATTATTTACATATCATTTATTTCTTTATAAAATTTATAAAATATTATAACATTTATAAAATATATCATCTAATAACTGTATAAAGTAGCCAATATTTGATTCAGAAAATAAAAAATAATTAGAAGTCACCAACACTCTGTGGCTCTGCCTCTGAGAAAACCGAAAACCAAAGAGCTTCAACAAAATATAAAGCTACATGTTGGCCCTCTCTTAGTGGTACAAATCTTATTGATAAATGATGGGAAATTTATACTTATTTCAAGGGCACTATATGATGCCAGGTCTCAGAACACAAATTCATGTGTTGCCAAGGGACAATTTCTTAGGGAAATATTTCTGGTTACTTTTAAGGCTGAGGGTTCCGGAACTTACAAGAGTCTGCCTTAGAAAAAGTGCTTTTTCTGCAAGCCTGCGAGGGACTACAGACCTCAGAGATCATTTATTTTTAGACCTCTCATGGAGTTAAAAATAATGAAATTATTGTTTTTATGTTGTTAATAATTATTGCTTTTATGAATGTTACTGTTTGGGCTACTGAGCCTGTGGTAACTCAACAGAAATCAGCCTAGAAATTAGTATCGTGACTG
This sequence comes from Pseudochirops corinnae, assembly GCA_028646515.1. Classification (NCBI taxonomy): domain Eukaryota; kingdom Metazoa; phylum Chordata; class Mammalia; order Diprotodontia; family Pseudocheiridae; genus Pseudochirops; species Pseudochirops corinnae. The sequence goes on along the minus strand of JAQQSV010009015.1, from coordinate 13,002 downwards.
ATGCAGCTGGGTTGAGGGTGATAGTGATAGCAGCGTCTGGGCAGTTTTACTTAAGGGGATGGAATAGAGATCACTAGAAACGTTGGCTTCTATTACTGGAATCCAAACTTTAAAAAACAACATGCTGAAAATTTTGCCGCTCAAATCTATTCAAGGCTTTCTTCTGAAAGTCAAAATTCTCTCATTTTGTTTTCTAGTCCAGATTTACAGATGACTGCAAATTCAAGGAGCGTTTTCAGGAAAACAGCTATAATACCTACGCCTCCGCCATCTACAAGACGGAAAAGACTGGAAGAGAGTGGTATGTGGCACTGAACAAACGGGGCAAGGCCAAAAGAGGCTGCAGCCCAAGGGTCAAACCCCAACATATTTCTACCCATTTCCTTCCAAGATTCAAACAGTCAGAGCAGCCAGAACTTTCTTTTACAGTCACTGTTCCAGAAAAAAACAAACGACCTCCTCACCTGGTAAAACCAAAGGTCCCCCTTCCTGCACCTCGAAAGAAGCCAAATACAGTCAAATACAGACTCAAGTTTCGCTTTGGATAGCAGTTGGGCTTGTGAGGAGATTTCTTTCCCTTCAGTAGTTGCCATGGGTGTCTTCAGAGTTCTAGGTCTAGAACTCCAGGCCGAGTTGTGCTTTTCTCCATTAAGGACGTGCAGGGAGACAAGAACCTGTATCTCTAGACCCAAGCAGTGTTGCTGTTTGACAGTGAAGAACAGTGCTGGCTGAAGTGATGTTCTTAGTAGGAATCCAAAGGGAAGAAGATCACTTCAATCAGTGAGATGGAAAACCTTTGGTTTGCTTCATTCTCAATGGGATTTGGACCTCTATTTTCAGGATCGGACTGTGTATTTCGATGATTTTTACAAAACAACTTGAAAGAGCATACGTGGAACATTTTTATTTTCCAAAGAATATTTTGGTGCAGAGAAAATATTTTATTAACTCTTTTCTTTGTTTTTTTAAGAAAAAAAAGGCATATTTTCTTACTTTCACTATTACAATTTAGGGGATAATTTTAATGTAAGATACATCACTTATCCATGCACTTAAAACCCTTTTGTAATTTATGCAGATTTCTTCTGCATTTTTTTTCTTCCCAGACTTTTCATCATTTTTGACCATACCTCATGAGATGTTCTAAGTTTAGCTCTGTGTCTTAAAATGTTTATTTTCTTCCCCCAGAGGCCCATAGCTATCTTGTTTTCTTTATCTTTATAATTTTGCTGTAATATGGATTTATTCCTCTTTGGTGGCCGGGCCAGAATGAGGGTTGATGTAAAGGGAAGAATATAGGGAAGGAGGCTTTGGGGAGAAAAAGAGAAAGGCATTTGCAGGGGCAAGTACAGAAAGCATTTTTTATTCCAAATATGTACAGCATCATTTGGTAGGGACAGTTCTCATTCTGTTTACTTTCCCTTCCCTTCCCTCTTCTCCCCTCCCCTCCCTTCCCCTCCTCTCCCCTCCCCTCCCTTCCCCTCCTCTCCCCTCCCCTCCCTTCCCCTCCTCTCCCCTCCCCTCCCCTTCCATTCCCTCCCATTCCCTCCCTTCCCCTCCTCTCCCTTCCCTTCCCTTCCCTTCCCTTCTTTTCTTCTTTTTCCTCAGTTACCCACCCACCCCTTCTCCAACAAGTTGAAGAATACATTTTACTTTGTCCAACAAGCATGCTGTATTGAGGGTTTAAAATACCTTTAATGTAGCACCCCTCTAGATAAGCCTGTGGAAACAAATTACTCTGTGGGAAAAAAAAAAAAAGAACCATATCCACCTCAAAGATCTTTCAGATGACTCTTATCTATGTCCCCTCTCATTATCAAAAATTGTCACTGTGGTCATAAAATCAAACTTTTTAAGTCTTTCCTTCCAAAGGTAATCAAGCATTCCTATAAAGATGGAAGCCTTTCATTTTAGTAGAAAACCCGTGATGTGTAATGGAAGGCAACTTGTGTGCTACAGTAATCCTCCTTGAAGAAAGGAGCAGATAATGGTGATGTCAAACCCTACTTCATGTCATACAGCAAGTGCTGGTCTCCAAAAGTTTTACATAATATCAGTTGCATAACTTATTTATTACCTTGAGTGCTCACTTATATGCAATTTATGTGAATATATTTGAATTCATCTTCTATACAGAAATGTGTCAATAAAAGTGGTGTAGTAACTATGGGAATTGTGTGTCTTTCTTGGTGAGAATGACCTATTTCACAAAAGGTATATGTTTCACCATATTCTTGGTCTCCTACTTAAGAAAACATATAAAGGTATGTTTTTTGGTCTGTATGTGCACACACTTAAAAAAAAAATCAAAGATGCAGCTTTTTTCTGTGTAAATATGATACAAAAAAATTAGAAGACTTAAACAGATTACCATTTAGGTCAGCCTGGTTTATTTTAGTGGGATGAAAAATTTTCTCGTTAATTATGCTAATATAGTTTAAGTTGATTAGCATAAATAGATAAGCCATGCTGCAATTCAAATAGAGGATTTCATTATAAAACTAATAATCTGATAAAATTTTATTTCAATTTAATGCATGATTTCTTTATGAATTCAAGGCTTTTGTTTTTTTTAACCCTGCAACCCTCCAAGAGCTATAATTAATTTATACTTTAATAAATGCTTCAGGCTTGACTAAGTTTGATGGTAATACAGAGATTTCTACAAGTACAAATGTTGTGTACACTATGGATTGAGACATCCAGCTATCAAAAGTTGGCTATTTTATGTACATATAAAATATATTAATAATTTTTTTAAATCAACAATAAAGAATATTTGTACTTCTTTTCTGGCAACTGTTTCCTTTTATGAATTGATTTAAGTAACGTACTTAACTAAATACGAAAAATGTAAGTTGTAAAATCAAGTAAATGTGTTTCTGGAAGGGCTGGCGAGCATGACATCATATCTGCATGCATATGTTACTATTTCCCTAGATGTTACTTGTCATTTAGATAATGCTTCAAACTCCCATAAGTTATCTCATATATTTATTTTGACTAGATTAGTAGAAGCTAAGTTAAAGTAGGATAAGCACAGGAGAGATACCTTAAGCATGCCAGGACTCATTCATTTCACATTTTAAAGCCAAGCTAAAATAAGAAAAAAAATTAAATTGCATTTCTTATCTACAGTTTACCAGCCATACACAATTACATTTAATTAATGCTCACTGAAGCATAGTTACCTAAATTAGCTAATTGAATGAAGCATTTTCAGAAAACATATATCATATACCACCTCAACAATCCTTATTATCTAGAGACTTCTATGTATAGTATTTGTGGTGAATCTCAGAACTTACTCTACAGGTGAGATAATAATAGGAAATCATCAAGTTATTTCAATGTAGCCAAGGTCATTTTAAAAAGCTGACTAAATTTACTTTTAAAACTTTAGGAATGACAAACATATAAGTCAAATGGCAGTTTCCTGTTTCATTATCTCAAATTTTCCTTTAGCATTAACAATATTCTTCATTTAGAGCAGCAATTCTCAACCTGTGGGTTATATTCAGTTTGTAACAATGTATCCTGCATATCAGATAATTACATTACGGTTCATAATGATAGCAAAATTACAGTTATGAAGTAGCAACAAAAATAATTTTATGGTTGGGGGTCACCACAACATGAGGAGCTGTATTAAAGGGTTGTGGCATTAGGAAGGTTGAGAACCACTGATTTAGGGCAATCTATAAAGAGCTGACTCTTAAGAATACATGAATGCGTAGCAAATATTCATTTTGTATGTGATATGCTGTGGATTTCTTTTCCTCCCCCCTACCTCCCTCTAAACAAACTAGGTTGACAAGAAAGAATATAAATGACACTAGTTATCTTACGGTAGCTATTGCAATATCTTGATTTTCTTTCCTTTTATTTTTCAGCAAGGCAACCAGGTTTAAGTGACTTACCCAGGGTCACACAGCTAGTAGGTGTCACGTGCCTGAATCCAGATTTGAACTCAGGGCCTCTTGACTTCAGTGGGGCCAACACTTGATCCACTGTGCCACCTAACTACCTATATAATACTTTCATTTTCAAAAGACATATGAAGGACAGTATAAGTACTAGTTATCATGATTTAGGATTGTAATAATTTTACTCTCCAATTAGGCCCCCATTCAGTGTAACTAAACATTTCAAATATGGTCAGTATTGTATAGGGAAATATAAGTTCAATAACATTGTGATACTGTGTGATGATCATACCATTAAAATCTTTTCACAGAATGAGGAAACAAGACACCAAAAGTTCCAGTTGGGTTTATACTTGCTTTTCAATAATGTAACAAAAATGCTGTCCTGAGAAAACCAGAAACTTTTGCTTTAAAATGAATCTCACTGAAGAAACTATTCCCATGTGTATTTTGTTGTGCTTGTTACTGTTGTTGTTAAAAAGTTTTGTTTAAATTTTGAAGCAGATGCAATTTTAGAAGTATGAACAATCTTAAAAATTTATTAAAGTAGTGATCAGTTAGTTATATAAGTAATAGTTATTGATTTGTCGGGTACTATTAGGGGGAAACAGCTCTTCATTTCACACCCATGTCCTGAGTTGAGGGTACTACAAAAAGGAGAGGCAAATACCCAATCTGAGCATTCTACTCTGGGTGTTAAGAAAAAGCCATTTCATTGGAGAACCACAGCTTGGCCCACCTACATAGGGCTTCAAACTGAACCTGTTAAAGAGTTGCCAACATTTCATTTCCACCTTCATGCCCATGTGGGATGGTGGACAGAGCATTGGACTTAGAGATCTGAAATGTGACTGGGTTTGTTTCTTTTTAAAAATTTTTATTTTCAATTCCAAATTGTATTCCTCTCTTCCATCCCAACCCAAATATATTGAAAAAGGCGAGAAATATGATTCCCATCATACATACAAAGTCATGCCAAATATATTTCCACATTTGTCATGATGTAAAAGAAAAAAAGCAAGAAAATTAAAGAAAATATACTTCATTCTGTACTCAGAATTCATCAGTTCTTTCTCTGGTGGTGGATAACATTTTTCATCACAAGTCCTTTGGAATCATTATGGATTACTGTGTTGATCAGAGTAGCTAAGTCCTTCACAGCTGATTGTTGTTGCAATATTGTTGTTACTATGTACAATATTCTCCTGGTTCTGCTGACTTTCTTTTGCATCAGATCATACTAGTCTTTCTGTTGTTTTTCTGAAACCATCTACTTTGTCATTTATTATAGTACAATAATATTCCATCACAATCACATACCACAATTTGTTCATCCATTCGCCTATCCACTTAGTTTCCACTTTTGCCACCATGAAAAGAGTTGCTATAAATATTTTTGTACATATGAGTCTTTTTTATTTTTTCTTGGATTTCTTTGTGATACAGACCTAGTGGAGGTATTTCTGCGTGAAAGAGTATTCAGTTTTATGTTCCTTTGGCTATACTTCCAAATTGTCTTCCAGAATAGTTGGACCAATTCACAGCTTTACATTAATGTCCTTATTTTTCCACATCTCCTCCAGCATATGTCATTTTTGTTATTTATCATCTTAGCCAATCTGATGGGTGTAAAGCAGTATCATTGTTTTAATTTGAAATTTCTCTAATTATTAGTTATTTAGAGCATTTATATGAACATTCATAGCTTTAATTCTTTTTTTCCTTCTGAAAACTGATTCTTTGTATGCTCTGACCATTTGTCAATTATGGAATGACTAAGACCTTTATTGAACAAACTTGCTGTAAAATCCCCACCCCCACCCCATTTTCTGCTTTCCTTCTAATTTTAGTTGCATTGTTTTTTTTGTGCAAGTATTTTTAACTTAATGTAGTAAAATTATCCACTTTATCTTCTATTAACCACTCTATCTCTTGTTTGATCATAAACTTTTCCTTTATCCACAGATCTGACAAGGAATTTTGTCCATGCTCCTCTGATTTGCTTATCCTATCACCCTTTATGTCAAAATCATGTACCTATTTTGAGCTTATCTTGGTTTTATTTTGAGATGTTGGTCTATGCCTAGCTTTGTTTATGCTTTCCAGTTTTCCCAGCAGTTTTATTCAAATAGTAATTACTTATCCCAATAGCTTGAATCCTTGGATTTATCAAATACTAGGTTACTGTGGTCATTTACATCTGTATGATATGAGTCTGTTCTATTCCATTGATGTACCATTCTTTTTTTTTTATCCAGTACCGGATTGTTGTGATGATAGATTGAGAACTGGTACTGCTAGGCCACCTCCTTTTACTTTGTTTTTTTCACTCATTCCCTCAATATTCTTGACCTTTTGTTCCTCCAGATGAAATTTTATTATTATTATTTTTTTAGCTCTATAAAATAATTCTTTGGTAATTTGATTGGTACGGCACTGAGCAAGTAAACTAATTTCAGTAATATTGTCATTTTTTATTATATTGGCTCAGCCTACCCTTGAGCAATTAACATTTCTCTAGTTGTTGAGATTTGTCCTTATTTGTGTGGAAGGTGTTTTGTAATTGTGTTTATTTAGTTCCTTTGTGAGTCTTGGCAGGTAGGCTCATAAGTATTTTTTATTGTCTGCAGGTAATTTAAATGGAATTTCTCTTTCTATCTCTTCCTGCTAGATTTTGTTGGTAATGTATAGAAATACTGGTGAATTATGTAGGTTCATTTTACATCCTGAAATTTTGCTTATATTCTTAATTTTTTCAACTAACTTTTTAGTTAACTTTCCAGGGTTCTCTAAATATGCCATCATATCATCTAGTGAAAAGTGATAATTTTTATCATTGTCTGTTCTTATTCCTTCAATTTATTTTTCTTGTCATTGCTATAGCTATCATTTCTAGTACAATATTGAATAATAATGGTGATAATGGACATCCTTGCTTCATCCCTCATCTTATTGAGGTTTCTAGTCTATCCCCGTTACAGATAATACTTGCTCTTGGTATTAGACAGAGGCTACTTTATTTTAAGAAAATGTCTGTTTATTCCTATGCTTTCTAGTGTTTTTAATAAAAATGGGTCACCTGACTGAATCTGAATTCTGAATCTGAACATTGATATCTATATAGCCATTGGCAAGTCACTTCACCTCTGTGTAACTCAGTTTCCTCTTCTGCAAAATAATGAAAGCAAAGATTTTCATGACTTGCCACAAAGGATCTTATGTAAAACAGTATGACTTTGAGGTGTGATATAAATGTGAACTGTCATTATTCAAGGCATTTAATGCTTGGAAATATCACTAAGCCATTTTTTAAAATGTACACTTCTAGGCTATACCTGACCTTCCACAGATACCTGAGATTGTCATCACCTTTGATCAGGTAACAGACAACAGAGATATTGGGATTAAACATTTTGAACCCAAAATATCAATATTATTTCATTTTTTGTAATATTCAGTCAACAAGCATGTATTCAATGAGTAATAAAAACAAGCAAAGTAATTTGCTTTGCAAAATTTGCAGAAAAAAATAAACTGCATTTACAAGTCTTTAAGTGTTATAAGGGTCAGGATGACATAAGGGAGAGCTAGCCTTGGAATCAGGAAGACCCAAGGCAAATCTTGCCTCTAACATAATGATTATATGACTAAAGTTCATTAAACTTTAAGTTGCCCCAGGGAATTTTCTTAGACTATAAATTATAGATGAGCTGACCATTGGTATCATTTGAAGGAATTTCGTGTTAAGAATGGAAGATGACTTTGAGGTTGCAAATATGGGTGACTAGAAGGATGAATCTTCTAGGACTAATTCAAACTTCTTCTGGCTCAGAATCAGTATGAGATAAGACACTAAATATCCCAGGCATTGCCATCTATCCCTCCACTGCAGCCTTTGCATCTCCGGACCTTTCCTTCTGCACTGTAACTGCATTTATATATTTTGTGTCTCCCAATTAGACCCTGCACTTGAGAGGAAGGACTTGTCTCATTTTTTTCTACTTACAGTGTTTAGCACAGTGATTAGAATATAGCAAATGCTTAAGAAAATATTTGCATTCATTTATTTACTCATAGATTATCTAACATTCAATAAAATTAAGTTTATGTAGCTATAGCAGAGGAAGAATACTTCCTCAGAATGTAACATTGATTCAACTGGACACAGCTTGCTGCCCTTTGTGTTGGCCTTGCTGGCCTGCTGGGCAGAAGCCTGAGGAAATTGCTACTGGCTCCTCAGGCACTAGATTTTGTACTTAGGCACCAGGAACCTACATCAAGGGCTTGAGTCATAGTCCCCTGGGTCAATTGTCCCAATAACAAGTTCAATATTTTCAAACTAAAAATCAGCATAGTCAGAATGGGATAAGGTCTTAAGACATTGGTCCCACAATAATAGTGGTATTCTCAATAGAGATAGAGAAGAAAAGAGAGGTGAGTTTATTGCTACATAATTATTTCACTTTTGAGCATGTTGAGTTTGAAGTACCTACTGATTTCCAATAAGCAGTTGGTGATATGGCATTGGAGTTCAGGGAGTCATCTTCATTGAAATCACAATTAAACCCAATGAAGTTGGTGAAATCATAAAAAGCATAAAAACACTAGAGCTTTGTATACCCACATTTTTAGCAATACTGTCTCTTTTTCTTGCCACCATTCCCCCCACCTCACCCGAGGGCCTCAGGAAGTGAAAAGCTGCGATTATCCCTATTAGGCTCTCATCATATGAAATTTTGATTTGTTTTGCAATCACAAGGTGAAATCATCAAATCATCAAATCATCAACCATCTACATCAAGGTGTAGAGAAAGAAGAGAAGTTGGTACAGGATAGAGCTTTGTATACCCACAGTTGGGTGGGACATGAATGATGATCTAGCAAAGGGAGTGGCAAAGGATTCTTTTTTTTCTATTCATCTTTTTCATTTCTATTCATCTTTCTTAAATATTCCGTTCAATATTTGTTGATTTAATTTAATAATCCAAGTGATAATCATTTCTCCTTGCCCTTTTTTTCTCGGCCCTGTGCATTTTGGACATGAAGAGATTATCTTCCTAGTTATCAGGAAATTCGAGTTTCCTTGGCAGATACCTCCATTTTCCATCAGTTGCTCTGGTATTTCATTCCTCCTCCAGGATATACTGATCACCTGAAATCTTATCACTAAGCAGATTGACTCAGTTTTTGATACTCAAAACCTTCTCCTCTCTCTCAGTAAGTAACATTCATCTCAATATGGATTGACTTCAAACATACAGTGCTTTCCCATTATGGCATCTCTTTGAAAACAAAAACATATGCAGATATATGCTAAAACCAAGCTCTAATTATAGGCTGCATTGAGGTTTTACATAGGCAAGAGCTAGACTAAGAGCTGTGGCCTATAGTGAGAGAAAAAATGTCTTTTATTCTCTATTTCTATTGAGAATATCACTATTGTTGTGGGACAAATGTCTAAAGACCTTATCCCATGTTGCTATGCTGATTTATACATTTAAAGTATTTAACTCGTTATTGGGACAATTGACCCAGGGGACTATGACTCAAACCGTTGATGTAGGTTCCTGGTGCCTAAGTACAAGTTTAGACGCAAATAATTTTTATTGTTTTACTTTTTTACTTCTCCTATTAACAAACAAATACCGTGTGCCCACTATTTTCAATGCACTGTGCTAGACAGGATATTGAAAACTCCTGAAGCAATCAGGAAAAAAATGAATATACCAAATTCACATTTGTTTGACTGTATGTCTTGTCTGTTTCTATGTTAGTGAGTTCAATCTTAAATTGTAAACATTTTAAAGGAAGAAACTGTATCCAATAATTCCGTCCACTTTTCAACTTAATATCCATTGTAAAAAGGCACTATAGAGTTTCTGGACATTATGTTGGGGATGAAGAAAGTATTTATTTCAATGAATCAAATTTTCATTATACCTACAACTGCTTTACTTCCCCTCTGTAGCAACACTACAGCCTCATGCACACATAGGTGTTTATCAATATAGGATAAAGTTGACAATACTCATCGTTCATAAAATAACTTTTCTTTTTATGTTGAGTTGGATTTGTTGTGATTTTTTTTAGCAATACTGTTTCTTTTTCTTGCCACCATTCCCCCCACCTCACCCGAGGGCCTCAGGAAGTGAAAAGCTGCGATTATCCCTATTAGGCTCTCATCATATGAAATTTTGATTTGTTTTGCAATCACAAAAATGCTCAGATTATCACGTGGTTGTCAATGCTTAGCTATTTGTAAATCAAACAAGCATTCCAGTGGGATGTCAGTAGGAGGGTGAAGACATTGCTTTTTGTAATTTGGTTCTAGTTGTGTTTCTCATCTCCTTTTTACCCTTCCCCCACCACCACATGAACTCTCCCTGAGAAAATAGACTCATACTGTATCCTACAGAAAGATTAGTTATTGTATAATCTCACCATTACAGTTACAATTCAAATGTGTTTCTCATTAAATTCTCTGCCATTTCCTCAGTGGGAAACTAGAGAATTTATCAGATTTCCATATAGTCAGGTGAATTTCTGCTGAAGAGGCAATAGGATGTCCTTTTACTCTCTAGAGTACAATTAAACCTACACTTTCCTGGCTAGGCTTCATTTTATGATCAGTTTCTCTTTGTAGTATGCTGAGATTCCATAACCTACCTTCTAATTTTGACACAGGTTATACATTTGAAATTTGAAAGAACTCACTAATCTCTCTATATTCCCTTGAATATAGTACTCATGGGACTAAATGTAGCTGTTACCAGAATATTAAAATGTTCACAGGAAAACAGTAAGACCTTCATGACAGTCACCATCCATATGAATCAGTATAGATGATTAGTTTAATTTTTAGAAGTAAGAGACAGTATAAAGCAGTCTGGGAAAATGTGCTGCCTTCTGCTCAAAGCACATAAAATCATGATTCATCACAATGGCACCCATGGGGTCTGGGCCACTACCATATGACAGTGTAGGAAGGACACTCATAAGCTGGAGAATGTTGAGAGGAGGGCAATGGTGATAGTGAAGGGCCCTGAGTCTGTGACAGATGAAGATAAGTTCAAGAAACTGGGCATATTTAGTTTAGAGAAAAAAAGGGTTGTTGGAAGAAATGAGAATGTTTAATCTCACAAGGTAAATTGTAGACTAAAGGGCATCTCTAGGAGTAAATATCTTTGCCAATCTCAGTGGTCCTTGAGGATCCTTTGAATTATTAATACTTTGTGACCTAGAAAGACCACAGGAGAACAGGTTTGGAGCTGGAAATCTTCCAGTACTGCCTGGTCATTTTTACAGATGTGGAAACAGCTCTCAGGAGGTGAAGCTTGGCGCCTCACAATGGTCTCTCAGTATTTGGGATTTGGAACTTTAATTCTCAATTTATTTCAAGATTGAACATTTCCTAGGAAAAATGGATCATTCTACCTAAACTCAAAAGGCTGACTCATGCTCTGACAAATGTATTAACTTAAGAATACAGAGAAGTTTCCTATAAATGGAGGGCTATCCATATTTCACACCCTTTTGGTTGAAAGCCTTACCCAGGAAACCAAATTACATGTCAGAAGGCCATTTGGTGGATAAAGAACTATAAAAACAAAGTTGTTTTTCTATCTTATGGCATATATTCAGTTGTGTCATTCTGGTGAGTTATCCTTTCCCACACAAGTTGAGCAGACCAGAAGCTCATATTAATTGACCAGAATCCATTATTTTTTGAAGGGTTCTGGAGTGAACACTGATTGAGTACTTTCTAATTCCCCCACCCCCACCCAACTTCAAATTGGATTCCATGTTGGATGCAATTATTGTTTTGGTAATTTCTAGTGCCACTTTGTGTACATCTCCCTGAGATTCCTGATTCCACTCTAAGACTATCCTTTCTTTCTGAATCTAGTCTGTTTTGCATTCCTGCTTGCCTGCCTTCCCCATTTGAAAAGGCTGTGAAATTCTGCACTAGTGATTGCACTGATTTCATTAATGAAGAAATGAATGTCTAGAGATGATAGACTTGTACTTCTAACCATTTTAACTGCATTTCTATTTGCCTATCAACTTTGCATGATTGGGGGAAAAAAGGCATCTTCTTCTTACTGTTGATCTAAATGGGATTATAAGATTTTTTTCTAAGACCTGTTCTTCTCTTGGCTTCTGTGATTGGTATGAATGAACATCCCCCAGGACATTTGAGGAGGCTGGCAGTGTTACCATACTATTATGAAGGCACCTCGGGTTTAGTTAGAGCAAGCATTCCAGTAAGGCTGGACTGCTGTCAATAAATAGTTCCTGGCTGTTCTCCTGAGGGTGTGCTTAGTGGACCACCCTGTGAGCGTCTGGCTCTGTGGTCACAGCTCTGTGCATGGGCGTGAAGGTGGGCGTGAAGACACAGACAGGATTCACATTTGTGATCATTGGTCTGGCATGGGGGAAGCCTGAGATAGGTGCACGTCAACACCATTTCTGTGAAGGGGAAGCAGGGCCATCTGCAGATTTTCATCAAGTATCAGGGTGATTCATTCAAGGGTTAATTGAAGCATGCATATGAGGTAAGTGAAGTTTCAGCTTAAGGGAGAAGTAATGCACTCATCATTCTCAGCAAAGCAACACTTGTTCTTTTTTGTATCTTTTTTAAAGTTCTAGATCTGTCCTTTAAATTATGAATTTTCAAATAGCAGGGAACAAATAGGAAATATTGGACTTTCTCCAGAGTATAATGGAGCAATGTAATGTAAGGTACTAAATGATCACCCAATAACCTTAAGGAACTACTATCTAACTTATCATTAAGACTAACAAGCTAGGAAGAGTAAATGCCAAAATATATATTATACCTAGAGGCAGCAAGGTGGTCTAGAGGATAGAGTGCTGGGCCAGAGCCACACTTAAGGTTAAGGTAACCAAGAATTTGTTAAAGTAATCATAATTAAATGGCTCCTAGTAGCACTTTTAGTATTTCAATATCATAGACATAATGGAGCCTGACATCTAGTTAGAAAGATGAGTAAGTTAAAATAGGAAAGAGAGACAGGGCAGTCTCTCAGAGGTCTCACCCAAAGTGAATTCCTCC
>JAQQSV010009014.1:0-13627 GCA_028646515.1 Pseudochirops corinnae | reverse complement strand
GCTGCAATAAATATTTTTGTACATATAGGTCTTCCTCCCACTTCTATGATCTCTTTAGGATACAATCCCAGAAGTGGTATTATTGGGTGAAAGGGTATGAAATTATTTATAGCCCTTTGGGCATAGTTCCAGATTGCTCTCCAGAATGCTTGTATCAGTTCACAGCTCCACCAATAATGCATTAGTGTTCCAATTTTTCCCCATCCTGTCCAGCATTTATCATTTTCCTGTTTTGTCATCTTAGCCAATCTGACTGGTAAGATGTGGTACCTCAAAGTTGTTTTGATTTGCATTTCTTGAATCAATAGTGATTTAGAGTATTTTTTCATGTGCTTATACATATCTTTAATTTCTACCTCTGAAAATTAAAAATTTCTAATCACCAAAGTATTAGACATCTATTCTGTCCATACCTGGATATGATGGTTAATTCCTCCATGAGTACTGAAAGTTGTTCTCCTGGACAATTTCCTTTACTATTTATGAGGAAAGTAGATAAGCCTATAATACCTGAGTATGAGAAGAGAGAAGGGGGGTAAGAGTGGAGCTTATTCTAGCATATGGTATACCAGGCAAGCTACTAGCAGATACCAAACCCCAGAACAAGCCAGCAGCCTAGCATAAGCTAGTAATGGGGCGCTGAAACCCAGCTCAAGTCAGCAGCACATGTGACCTAGCACAAGTGAGCAGTGAGGTCTTGAACTCTAGAACCAACCAGTAGTGACTTCTGGAACTCTCAAGCACAATTGGTAATGGTGATTGGAAACTAACTAAAAAAAGATTAAAGAAGACCCTTACTTGGCACTAGGTACAGGACTTTTAGTGCATCACCCATATAGGAATCACAGTCCCAGGTCCAGGGCAAAAAAAGAACTAATATACTAGAACTAGTCATAAGGGAGCTGGACCTTGTCAGAGTTCCAGGGAGGAAACAGTGGTTGTTTACAGATCAGAGTAGAGGCCAAGAGAGCAGTAACCACACCTTTCCTTAGATCATATCACTTCAGAAGTGAAAATACACAGACACTCAGAACTAGAACAAAAAACCTAAAGCTTTAGACAGTTCCCCCTTTGCCCTTGGAACAGAGCCCATTTTTAACATCAAGTTGGAGATCCAGAAATAGGCAAAAAAATGAGCAAGAGATAAAAAAAATAACCCAATCATAGGAAATTATCATGGCAACATGAAAGAGCAAACCACAAACTCAGAAGACAACATCAGTGTTAAAAATGGCTACATACAAAGCCTCAAGAAAAAAAAAGGTGAATTGGTCTTGGGCCAAAAAAGTACTCCTGGAAGAGAGAAAAAAAAAAAATTGAAAGTCAAATAAGAGAGATAGAAGAAAAATTGGGAAGAGGAATTACATTGATGCAAAAGAATAATGAAAAATCGGGGTGGCTAGATGGTGCAGTGAATAGAGCACTGGCCCTGGAATTAGGAGAACCTGAGTTCAAATCCAGCCTCAGACACGTAACACTTACTAGCCATGGGACCTTGGGCAAGCCACTTAACCCCAACTGCCCTCCCAAATGAAAAAAGAAAAAAAAAGAATAATGAAAAATTGTCAACAACTTGGTAAAGGAAATACAAAAAATATGGGAAAATAGCAACTCAAAAACCAGAAGTCAAGAGGCAAAACAGGCACAGAAATCCAGTAAAGAGAAGAATTCTTTTTAAAACCAGAATTGGGCTGGTAGGAAATGATGCACAAGAATTCAAAGAAGAGAATTCCTTAAAAAGCAAATGTGGCCACATAGAAAAAAAATGTACAGATTCACTGAAGAAAAGCATTACCTAAGCAGAACTGGATGAAGGAGGCACAGAATTGCACTAAAGAAAATATTTCATTAAAAATTCGAATTTGGCAAATGGAAACTAATGAATCTATAAGACCTCAATAAACAATAAAACAAAATAGAAAGGATGAAAAGTAGAGCAAAAATATCCCATTGGAAAAAACAACTGCCCAGGAAAATAGACTGTGGAAAAATAATTTAAGAATTATTGGTCTACTTGAGAGCCATGATCAAAAAAGAGCCTAGACATCACCTTTTAAGAAATTATCAAGGAAATCTGACTTTACATTAGGGAAACAGAGGATAAAATAGATATTGAAAGAATCCTGTGATCACCTTCTGAAAGAGTTTCTTAAATAAATATTCCCAGGAATATTTTAGCCAAATACCAGAATAATCCATGTTAAGGAGAAAATATTGCAAGCAGCCAGAGTGAAACAATTCAGATATGATGAAGCCACAGACAGGATAATACAATATTTAACAGCTAAAATATAAAAGGATCACAAGGCTTGGAATGTGGTACTTGGGGATGAGAGGAGCAAAGGAGCTAGTATTATAACCAAGAATCACCTACCCAGCAAAAATTTCCTCCCAGGGAAAAATGGAAATTCATTTAAAAAGGAGGACTTTCAAGCATTCCTGATGAAAAGACTAGAGCTGAATAGAAAATTTGACTTTCAGATACAAAGTTCAAAGGAAGCATAAAAATAAGACAAGGAAGCAAAATCATAAAGGATTCAATAAGGTTAAATTGTTTATATTCCTACATGGGAAGATGATACCTGTAACTCTTAAGAACTCTTTCATTGTGGCCATTTCAAGACTTCTCAATCCATAAATGTCAAATACAAAGTAAAAGGCCAGCATGGAATGCTGTTGGAACACGGGGAAAGGAAGAGCATGGTCTAGCCCCTGCCCCCAGGGCAAGAAGCAGCTGTACCACATGGCTGCCTCAGGAGCTCCTGGCCTGCAGATTGTAGGGGGACCAAGCAACCATTCAGAAGGTAATCGCTTTTGCTTTAACTAGCTTGGATCTCGATTGCGGTCTTGGGTGATGGTCCTGGGGTGTGTGGCTGGTGTGCCACAGCTTGTGGGGGATGCAGAGAGGATGCCCTCCTAAGAGCTCTGGCAGCTGCAAAAACCCCATTGATTTTGGACAAAGCTCTCTCCATTCTGGAACCAGAGTTCTACCAAGGCAAAGAGCTCAAAAGTCAAGTAATTGGCAAGATGAGCAAGCAGAGGAAGGACAAACAGACAATAGAATCCTTTTGGGGACAAAAGGGATCAAGGCATAGAACAGGAGGAAGACAGCAAAGTCAGAACTCCTACATCAAAAGCCTCCAAGAAAAATATGAGCTGGTTACAGGAGCTCAAGAAGGTTTTAGAAAATCAAGTAAGAGAAGTGAAGGAAAAATTAAGAAGAGAAATGAAAATGATGCAAGAAAACCATGAAAAGTGAGTCAACAGCCTGGTAAAGGAGACCCAAAAATTCACTGAAGAAAATAACACCTTAAAAAATAGACTAACTCAAAAGGCAAAAGAGGCCCAAAAAGCCAGTGAGGAGAAGAATGGCTTAAAAAGCCAAATTTACCAAACAGAATAGGAATTTCAAAAACTCACTGAAGAGAATAACTCCTTCACAATTAGATTGGAGCAACTGGAAGCTAATGACTTTATGAGAAATCAAGATGCTATAAAACAGATCCAAACAAATGAAAAAAAAAATAGAAGGCAATGTGAAATATCTCAGTGGAAAAACTACTGACCTGGAAAATAGATCCAGGAGAGCTAATTTAAAAATTATTGGACTACCTGAAAGCCATGATCAAAACAAGAGCTTAGACACCATCTTTCAAGAAATTATCAAGCAAAATTGCCCTGATATTCTAGAACCAGAGAGCAAAATATAAATTAAAAGAATTCACCAATCACCTCTTGAAAAAGATCTCAAAAAGAAAACTTCTAGGAATATTATAGCCAAATTTCAGAGTTAGCAGGTGAAGGAGAAAATATTGCAAGCAGTCAGGAAGAAATAATTTGAGTATTGTGAAAACACAATCAGGATAACACAAGAACTAGCAGCTTCTACCTTGAGGGACCAGAGGGCTTGTAATATGATATTCTGGAAGTCAAAGGAGCTAGGACTAAAACCAAGAATCACCTCCAAAGCAAAACTGAGTATAATGCCTCAGGAGAAAATATGGTCATTCAATGAAATAGAGGATTTTCAAGCATTCTTGATGAAAAAACCAGAGCTGAACAGAAAATCTGGCTTTCAAATACAAGAAGCAAGAGAAGCATGAGAAGGTAAATGGGGAAAAGAAATCATAAGGAACTTATTAAAGTTGAACTATTTATATTCCTACATGGAAAAATGATAATTGTAACTCATAAGACTCTTCTCAGTTTGAGGATAGTTGAAGGATATATGTGTATATGTGTGTGTGTGTATGTGTGTGTGTTTGTGTGTGTATATATATACATATATACACACCTACATATATATGTATGTATAGAAGGGAGGATATGTATATAAATATATATGTGAGTGTGGGCATATATATGCTCATATCTATATAGACAGAGGGCATAGTATGAGTTGAATATGAAGGGATGATATCTAAAAAATAAAATTAAGAGGTGAGGGAGGAAATTATTGGGAGAGGGAGAGAGAGAGAGATTAGGGTGAATTATCTCATATAAAAGAGGCAAGAGAAAACTGTTACAATGGAGAGGAAGAGCAGGAAAGTGAAAGGGTATGGGACAACCTCATTCTCATTGAATTTGGCTTAAGGAGGGAATAACATGCACACTCAGTTGAGTATCTTATCCTATAGGAGAATAGGGTCATTAAGGCATAAGAGGGGGGATGATAGAAGGGAGGACAGATTGAGGGAGAGGGTAGTTAAAAGCAAACATTTTTTAAAACAGATAGGGTCAAAGGAGAAAATAGAATAAGTAGGGGGGCAGGATAGGATAGAGGGAAATATAGTTAGTCTTTCGCAATATAACTACTATGGAAGTGATTTGGATAACTACACATGTACAACCTACATTGAACTGCTTATCTTTCCAGTGGGGGCAGGTGAGGAGGGAAGAAGGGGAAAAAATCTGGAATTCAAAGTTTTAAAAACAAATGTTTAAAAAATTGTTTTTTATATGTAACTGGAAAATAAATTATACAGGCACTGGGGTATAGAAATCAATCTTGCTCTACTAGAAAGTTAGGGGGTGTGATGGGGGAGGGTATAAGTGAGAACAGATTGGGGAAGGGGTATTCAGTAGGCTTGCTATTTTGGAATGAGGGTTAGGGGAAAGACGGGCAGAAAAAATTGTAACTCAAAATCTTGTGGAAATGAATGTTGAGAACTAAAAATAAATAAATAAATATTTTTAAAAAGAACTCTGTCATCATTATGGCTGTTGGAAGTATACATAGACAGAAGGCATAGGTGTGAGCTGAATATAATGGGATATCTATAGATTAACATCAAGAGTTGAGAAAGAGGAATGCATTTGGAAAAAGGAGAATGGGGAGGTAGAATGGGGATAAATCATGTCACATAAAAGAGGCATAAAAGGTCTTTTAAGAGGAGGGGAAGATGAGGGAAGAGGGGATTGCTTGAAGCTTACTCTCTTTTGAATTGGTTCAAAGAAAGAAAAATACACACACTAAATTTGGTATAGAAATCTATCTTTTCAAACAGGGATGTAGGAATGGAAGAGAATAAGAGAAGGAGGGGTTGATAGAAGAGAGAGAGGACTGGCAAGGCAGTAGTCAGAAGCAAAATAGTTTTGAGGCTGGAGAGAGTGAAAGAGTAGAGAGGACAAGGAGAGAGAGAGCCAGAGAGAGAGACAGAGACAGAGAGACACAGAGACATAGAGACAGAGAGACAGAGCCAGAGACAGAGAGAGAAGGTTAAACAGGGAGAAAATAGGATGGAGGGAAATACACAGTAATGATAACTGAAATAATTACAGCAAGGTGCTCTATCAAAGGCCTCTGTTCTCAAATATATGAAGAGCTGAGTTAAATTTATAGGAATACAAGTTATTCCTTAACTGGTAAATGGTCAAAGAATATTAACAGACTGTACAGATGAAGTAATCAAAGTGATTTATACTCATATAAAATACTCTAAATTACTGTTGATAAGAGAAATGCAAATTAAAACAATTCTGAAGTACCACCTCAGGCCTATCAGATTGTCTAACATGACAGAAAAGGAAAAAGACAAGTGTTTGAGGTTATATGGGAAAACTGAGTTATTAATGCACTGTTGGTGGAATTGTGAACTGATTCAACCATTCTGGAGAGCAATATGGAACTGTACCAAAAGGGCTTTAAAACCGTGCATGCTTTTTGACCCAACAATACCACTATTAGGTCTATATCCTAGAGAGACGTAAAACAAAAAGGAAAAGGAACTATATGTACAAAAATATTTATACCCTTTTTTGTGATGGCAAGGAAATCAAAACTGATGGGATGCCCATCAATTGGGGAAGTGCTGAACAAGTTGTGGTATATGATTGTGATGGAATATTCTTGTGCTATTAGAAATGACTAGCAGGATACTCTCAGAAAAACCTGGAAAGGCTTATATGAACTGATTCAAAATGAATGAGCAGACCCAGGGGAACATTATACACAGTAACAGCAATACTGTATCATGATCAACTGTGAGTGACTTAGCAATTTTCAGCAATACGGTGATCCAAGACAACCCCATAATAATGCAGATCAACGAATAGTTTTTTTTTTACCTTTATTTTTCTTGTTTAATTTTACTTTTGGTCTGTTTTCTTTAACAACATGACTAATATGGAAATATGTTTTGCATGACTTCATGTACAACCTGTATCACATTCCTTATTTTCTCTGTGAGGGTAAGGAAAGGAAAAGATGGAGAGATTTTGAAATTCAAAATATTAAGAAAAATTATAATTATTTTCATATGTAATTGGAAAAAATATTAAAATTAAAAAATAAGTAGATAAAAGAGGATAGAGGGAAATGAAGAAGAAAGTACAGACAAGCAGCAGCTTTGAAAGTAACAAAAAATTTATTATAAACATTTTGAAATAAGGGGTATAAAATGACAATTGATACTTCCACATAACATCTTCATTTGTGTTCTGCTGGGAGTATGAACATGCTTTTTCATGTTTAAATTTAGAGTAATTTTTAAGGCAAAAAACCTCACAACTGTGCTCTAACTCAAAAAGGTCCTGGCTTTCACAGTGCTGATATTTGCCTCAATTAAATTTTTTTCACTTTCACCCAATACAGTTCTAGAAACTGAGGAGTTGTCTTGATACAATCCAGAACTTTAGGGGTATGTTGTACATCAACCCAGCTGAAGCTGGTCAGGTCTTTTGCCTCCACATGAACAAAAACCATGTCCCATTATTTGTTGTTAGAGAATTGCCACAAGGTATGTAGTAGTTAGGAGCTGATAAAATCTCTGTGATTTTTTTTTTTTTAAAGGGGAGAAAGCAGGGCACTTGGGATTGTGACTTGCTCAAAGTTACACAGCTAGTAAGTGTTAAGTGTCTGAGGTTGGATTTGAACTCAGGTCCTTCTGACTCCAGGGTGGTGCTCTATTCACTGTGCCACCTAGCCACCCCAAAATTTCTGTGGCTGGCAGGTTTACCACCAGGCTACTCAACACTACTAGCTCTTTTCTTCTCTTTTTATACTTACAATCCTACATTTTATTCTTATGTAGCATAGTTGATAAAGTGTTGACCCTGAAATCAGGGAGAACTGGGTTCACATATTTGCCTTGAAAAAGTCAATTAACCTTTTAATGCCCTCAAAAAACTCTCTAAGACAAGTTGTACAGAAAGTAGCAGTTTCAGGGCAGCTAGGTGGCGCAGTGAATAAAGAGCTGGCCCTGGAGTCAGGAGGACCTGAGTTTGTGTGACTTTGGGCAAGTCACAACCCCAAGTGCCCTCCAAAAAGCAAAAAAAGAAAAAAAAAAGAAAGTAGGAGTCTGCATTGATATAGAAAAACCTTCAGTGCAGGAACTTTATGGAGAGTTGGAAGATGTATGTTCAATTCATGCTATGCCACTTCCTGGCCGTCCATATTTGAGCAAGTCACTTGAACACTCAGGGTCCAGGTGTCTGCATTTGTAAAATAAGGTTCGTAATAATTGCATGACTTACTTCAGAATTGTTGTGAGACTTGAGGGAAATAATGTCTCTAGAATGCTTGGTAAATCTTCAAGTGCTAGAGAGAGTCATGGGGCCATAGCTTTAGCTGGATGGGAACTTGGAAGTCATTGAGTCCAATGGCTTCATTTGGCATATGAGGAAATGAAACCCTAGATAGGGTAAGTGACTTGACCAAGGTCATGTAGAGATATTAGCAGAGCTTGGATTTGAACCCAGATCCTCTGTCTCCAAGTCCACATCCCATCCCAGTATCCCAAACCACCTAATGGTTTACATTACTGACTTCACATGATACTTGTGATGCTCAAAGGAAATAATGCCTGCAGATTGCATTCTACACTATAAAGCACAATAATTATGCTTGTGTATGAATTTGAAGTTCTGATAATGGTGCAACTTTTCTCATTATTATCTCTAAACTGAACCTCAGAATAGAACAAATTGGAATGAAGCAGAAATCCATCTTGTCCATAATACTCTGCAAGGGTTGGGGGATTGTTGCACCCAGTGCCATTTTACCCCATATGGAGCACCTGGAAGACATCACCACCCAAATATAATCCTTCTGGCTCCCATATGGGGTCTCTCCTGAAAATAATGATCAGAAGGTTGATTCAAAGTGAGCTCCTGTCTTTGAGTGCAAGTAGGGAAAAAATGAAATATTATAAAACTGACCTCCCTCCAGAATCTAGGTCACTCTTTCTTGTCCTTGCACCATGTGTCTTCCATCTGTGTGGAACCAATTAGCAGGAATTAAATAATAGCAGTGCTGGGTTAGATACACCAGTAAATGTCAAAGAAATACAATCCTGCTCAGAGTTCAAGTCAAGTTCAAGGGTCTATGGATAGTCATCAGTGTCCATGTCTCCTATAACAAAGAAAAAAGTTACCTCAGTTTGAGTGAGACAGTAGTTCAGGAAGGATCCCAGTTTTGCCTGTTGCTCATTGGGTGTATGACTTTGTGTAAATGCCTTTGGATCTCTGCATTCAGATTTCCAAATCTCTAAAATGGGGTGGTGCAGAGGAGACTAGGATATCAGAGGATCAACAGAGATCAGTGGGAACTAGGTTTTCTGCTCTAACATGCTCAGTACTCAGGCACAGGAAACTGAGTTTTAAGCATGGGAAGAGACTTGATCAAGTTCAGAGTGGTAGCAAATGGCAGAGCCAGGATGGCCTTTCTACCATTGTTCTCACAACTTCTTTTGACAATACAAATGATAAACTAGTCGCACCTTTATGGCTGGACAGTTCCTGGGTCCTAAAAATTCTTCAGTGGGTCAGGATGTAGGAGTGTGCTGGTAAAATGTATATCTGACATACTTTTTAGTTTCATCTGCACTGTTACCATTTTCTCCATCACTTTCTTAAATACACACAATGCCCATTTATATAATATAAAAATTATAATGTAGTATAAGAATATGAATATGAAATAACATAATATTATATAACATACTGTAATGTCAAAAGGCATAATGCCTATATATTTAAAGAGGGAGCCACTTCAGACTTTCATGTAGGAGAATGGCATGTCAGAACTGAGTCACAGGAATATCAAGTTATTAGTTCTGTGGCTGACTCATACGGAAGTAGAAATACTAGAAGCAGGGAATATAACTAGAAGGCTATTAAAAGAAGGACTAAAAATCATTTACTAAGCACCAACTGGTGATCAGTATTGGAGAGATAACAGTATGAGGGGTTTCCACTGCAAGTCAGTTGGAAAGGCCTTGTGTCCTTGAGGCATATCAACAGAGCTAATGGTGATGCAGCACATTTAAAGAAATTTTCACTGATATAAAGCAGATCTGTGTCTGAATATGAACCACTGGATAGTGCCCAAGACTTTAGTTGTGGGACCTTACTTTTCTAGGTCTTCAGCATCTACTGAAGCAATTATCAGGGACACTATCAACTACTAGGGTTGATGTTGGTAGGTGCTAGGATGGCACCAGCAACAGTGGTCTGCAGGGATGGGAATCTTGCTACTCCTGAGTGTCTTGGGCTTCTCTGTTTGTCCTGCATGATTATTTAATAGTTGGAACTGGTGGTTGTGAAGAAGATAGGTTCTTTCTCTATAGTGATTGGTTCTCATCTAAACGATGACTGGCTATGTACAGAAAAAGAGTCAATGGTCAGGAAGTAAAGATCATTGCTATTTCAAAGGCCCTCAGGTAATAGTCCTGGGGTTTCTCCATCATTTTCTTTCTTTTAATTTTTTTTTCTTTTGGAGGGCAATTGGGGTTAAGTGACTTGCCCAAAGTCACACGGCTAGTAAGTGTGTTAAGTGTCTGAGGCCGGATTTGAACTCAGGTCCTCTTGATTCCAGGGCTGGTGCTCTGTTCATCGTGCCACCTAGCCATCCCTCTCCATCATTTTCCAAGGAATTTGGTATTAGTTTGACTTGTCAGTCACATTTCACTTTCTCTTTCCCTTAGGGTGACTTGCTACATGAGTTGGTTTGAGTACCTTACTCACTAGCTAATTACAATAGTTTGGCTTTTTTTTTTTTTGTAACTCCTGCTTTAACTTTTCAATGAATTTCTGTTGGGCTTGTGATCAAGCTATGTGATGTGATTCTTTTTTCAGTATTTCCTTGAAGTTGCATTTTAGCCACCGTATGTTTTTCTCTAATTCTGTTTTGAGCTTCCCCATCACCATATTAGCTCTTTATCTTTGGGTTGTTTCTCGTTTGATCATTCTTCAAGCTACTTCTTGACTATGGACTTTATATTAGTGCTGGACTCTGCTCACTACTGGGGGAAGGGAGATCTCTGCTCTGAGCTTCTATTTTTTCACATTCTGTTGCTGCTTTCACGGCTCAGTCTGGTAACCTAAAAGTTTTCACTACTCCCAAAGTGGTGTCATCCAGAGAGAGGTCCATTCACTCCTCTCCTTGTCTGACCTCTACAAGTTCTTGTCACAGGACTAGATCAATTGATTTATATGTCGTTGAGAGTTTCAATTGATTGCTGCTGCACTGTCACTGTTAGCCTACTAGTTGGATCTGTAGGTTTGAAGTGAATGAACTGCTGTTTCCTGAGGGGTTTAGGACACCTGCCCACATTATTTCATTCAGGTTCCAATGCTGGGTTAAAGGCCAAAACAAAGGTTAAAGAAGGGTTAAAGGCCCTACTCTACTTTTGGGATCAGAGTCACATAGCTATGTTTCTAGAACTTGTTCTTTGCTCAATACACAGATATGGTTCATACTTATAACTACTCCCTCCACTCAGGATCTGTAACCTGTAACTAGGCAGTGGGTGACAGAGCTTCCAGTTGGCATGTATCCTGCACCCAGTGGTGATTTGGAAAACCCCTGGAATCTCTTTCTTGGTGCCTTATATTGGTTCTCTTTTCATACTTAGATGCTGGGAAAGAGATCACAAGCCTGGTACAGAAGGATAATATGATAACAAAAGGGAACTTCCATTTTCAGACATCTGCCAGAGAGTTCTCTGCCAAAAGCAAAACAGTTTGACTTGACCTAGTGATAATTTCATTTTTCCAGAGGTACAGGAACCAACAATCAAAAATTTTATTAAGAATATGGTTCCTAACAAGTAGAACATGGTAGCTGGGGTAGAGTTTATGGGAAGCCTAAGGGAAAGTGATCACTTCTCTGTTAGAGAGAAAAAGGAAAACCAGCTAGCCTGCCATGCATCCTAGGATTTAGGAAAGCAGATATCAAAAGGCTCAGAGTGAAGAAAGGATTCTGCAGACTAATATTCTGCAGGGGAGGCCAGAGGGATGGGAGATGTTCAAAAATTAAAGTGAAGAAAAATCGCAAACTATTCCATTGAGGAGGAAAATTGGAACCTGTCTGAAGATACCAATGTCAACCAAGGTAGATTTTAAAAATGAACATACAGAAAAATGTCTCTTGTTATCCTTTGATGATTTATCATTCTGGAAATAGCTAAAAAGAAAACCTAATTACTCTCAATGAATTCAAGTCATTTTACGCAGATGAACTACATTAATGGATCCTAAAAGAACTGGCAGATCTGATTTCCAAGAAAAATTTCAAAAAGATAAGAAATAGAATATGTAAAATAAAGACTAATCAGTTTTATTTCAATTCACTGGAAATATTTAGAACAGATCAATAAAAAGATATTTTTTAAAGACCAAGGGATGCAATGATTATAAAGAGCCACCATGTCTTCATCTAGAACAGATTATTCCAGGCTAGTCTCACATCCTTCTTTGACAGATATATATAAGGTGATAGATGAACAGAAGACTTGGGGTTAAACCTTGATTATAAAAAGAAATCTACAGAAATGAAAATAAGGGCAGGTAGCAAAGAGTGGGCAAGAGAACATAGCACAAGTTGATAAAATAATGTGATAAGTCCTGAAGCTTAGAATCATCTAAAATTGGCTAGGGAAGATGAGAACAAGAAGGTTGTTTTTGAAAGTTCTATTTGGGAGAAAAGCAGGACGAACCAAGGGAAAGAACACTTGCTTGGGGTGCATGGGACAATAATGCGAACAACAGAGATGGGGCAGAACTGGTCTTTTCTTTTGCCTACTCCTATCAGTATGATGATCCAAGGCAATCACAAAGGATTCATGATGAAAAGAATGCTATCCACCTGAGAGAGTGCACTGGTGAACTCAAAGTAGAGTTCTGTATATTATCACCACCTCTTATTAATCTCGTCTGCTTCTCTACTATTTTTGTCTTTTATTACAATCCCTTGATCTTTCTCATTTCCTTGAATTTTTTCCCATTCTCTTATTTTCCTTGCATGGCTCAAATAAGAAAATATTCTTCTCTCTCTTTGTTATTCTCCAGAATTCTGTATTCAGTTGGGTATATTTTTTTCTTCTCTTCTTTACCTTTCACTTTCCTTCTTTCCTCAGCTATTAGTAACGGCTCACCAGGCAGCCATTTTGCATTCTATTTTTTTCATTTGTTTGGATCTGTTTAATAGTATGCTGATTTCTCATAAGGTCATTTGTTTCCATTTGCTCCACTCTAATTCTGAAGGAATTATTCTCTTCAGTGAGCTTTTGAGATTCTTTTTCCATCTGGCAAATTCAACTTTTTAAGTCATTCTTCTCATTGACTTTTTGGGCCTCTTTTGCCATTTGAGTTAGTCTATTTTTTAAGGTGTTATTTTCTTCAGTTAGGTTGTTACTCTCTTATCATGATTTTCTTGCATCATTCTCATTTCTCTTCACAATTTTTCCTTCACTTTTCTTATTAGGTTTTCAAAATCCTTCTTAAGCTCCTCTATGGCTTGTAATCAGTCTACATTTTTCTTGGAGGCTTTTGGTGTGGGAGTTCTGACTGTGTTGTCTTCCTCCCATTCCATGTTTTGATCCTTTTTTTTCTTTCCCAAAAAGGAATATAAAGTTGGATTGCTGAGCTTTCTTTGCTTCCTTTGCCTGCTCATGTTGCCAGTCAATTACTTGACTTTTGATCTCAGTAGAACTCTGCTTTCAGAGGGGAATGCTCTTTCCAAATCGCTGGGGTTTTTGCAGTTGCTGGAGCTATTAGGAGGCCCCCATTTCTGCAGCCCTCACCATCTTTGACTCACTGAAAATGTACCTCAGGACCACCACCCAACTCCATGATTTTGATCCAGGCAGCTCAAGGCAAGAGCACTTAGCCTCTGAGTGATTACTTG